>ML246568.1:0-44299 GCA_005239495.1 Nicotiana undulata
AGGTATTTAATCCACACTTTCAATATGAATATTCCCATAAACAAGATTCAAGAGTTGGAAAAACACTACACACTTAGATATTCAATACAAAACAAGGAAATAAAGAAATAAACATAAGTGGGTAAGAAATCCTTAACCACAATGGTGAAATCTTCAAGACCCAAGTGTGTGTGCAAAGCCCTAGCTTCAAAACTTGTTCTTCTCTCTCTAAATTATATTTACAAAGCTCAAGATATGTCCAAAGATATCCCCAGATTTGCCAAGATAAATCCTTTTATAGTGGGCCAAAATTCGGGTAAAAATTGGACAAAAACACCCCTGTCGGGCATAGATGCGATCGCATTCCTGTCGCATAACAGGGGTGCGATTCGCATCTTCACTTTCTTCGTTGCATATCAAAACCCTAGGTCCCAGAGGTTCATCGCATTTGAGAGATGCGGTCCGCATTAGTGATGTGCGATCGCATTCGTGCGTCGCATTTGCAGTGTAGCTTCAGGCATCAGATGGTGATGCGATTTAAATGCGGTTCACATTTGAGATATGCTGTCGCACATTTGACCGCATTTTACTCCTTAAATTTGACTCAACTTTCTGTTGCGGTATGCGATCTCTAGGTTTGAAATGTGATTCGCATGTTGCATATGCGATCGCATTCGGCCATTTTCCTCCTCTTTTCCCTTCTTTAACTCTATTTTGCATGGTCTTGAGTGTTTAGACCTTGTGTACTGCAAAATACCAAAATTCTATAATTAATAAGAGTAAATGCTCTTGAAACGAGCCATAATTTAAGCACTATGGTATTAAATGTGCCTAAATTCTCCGGCACATCAGGGTGCGTGCCTGAATGACTGCTAGATACACCTGCCTTAGATCCTGTACGATTAATGCAGAAGTGTAGTACGAGTACATTAACAACACGTACCCAGTAAGTATCTAGTCTAACCTCGAAGAAGTAGTGACGAGGGGTCGGCATTGATACTTACTATGGGCCAATAAATAAAGTATAGAAATTCGAAATAGGCATGGAATGCACCAATAATAATAACAAAAATCAAACAGTGAATAAGTGATTCATTAACAAGAAGTCAATTTAAAGATCTCTTATTAGTACATACTATCTTCAACAAATACGGGCTAGCATATAAACTATATTTTCTCAAGTCATGAAAGCAAAATCAAGTGTAATCCGGCTTTGAGCATTTTCACGCACAATTTATATCGAGGTCATACGGCCCGATCCAGAACAATGTGTACACTGTCGAGGGTCGACCGACATGAGCCATAGATACAAATATTATACTGCTGAGGCGTTCCGCCCGCTCCATAAGAAGAGTTAATACTCTTCGAACATCCGATTTAAAAGTTATCACAAGACTAATACACAAGGAAGCACAATTTCTATTAACGCTCAAGTAATGCGCCAAAACTAAAAGTAAGCAAAATTCAGTTTTTACAAACACTTTATCAAGTTTCTGATATAATTTAAGAACTTAAATTAACAAGTAGAGTGCAAATAATACAAGTATTTTATGATTGGCTCCTAAAACTACCCGGACATAAGCATGATTATTTCTATGCATGGAATCTCGTCACCTCATGCATACGTAGCCCCCTACAATTAGAAGCAAATAATAATTTAAAACACCTATGGGATAAAATCCCTCTTACAAGGTTAGGAAAGAGACTTACCTCGTCCTAAAGCTCACATTCTGACCCACAAATTTACTCTAAAGCCTCAAGTTGGTGGTGAAAAATACGAAGCTAGCCAAATGTTATAAAAATTGATCAATATATACTCACAAGTTCATAATTTAGCTATTAGAGAAATTACCCAATCCAAATTGGAAGATTCCTAAAATTCACCCCCGGGCCCACGTGCCTGTATTCTTAAAGATTTCGAAGATAAATATTACCCATAACCTTACGAACTCAAATATATAATTTCTACCTATTTCCATAGTTGTTTTCGTGGTCTAATCCCATTTTTATCAAAATCTAGATTTTTCAACTAAACCCATAATTTTTACAATTTATGCGTTAAGAATCTACCCAAAATGCATATGTTAAACTCATAATGTGTAGAAGTTACTTACCTCAAAGTGCTAGGTGAAAATACCTCCTCAAGGAGCTCTATAATTAACCAACAAGTGAAAGAAATGAACCAAAAATCCTAAGTCTCGACATTTTAAAAGACACTGCCCAAGCGTCCCTTCTTCGCGATCGCGGAAGAAGCAAGGCAAACAGATCGGGCCTTAGAAAATTGACTGTCGCGAACGCGACCAGAGCCTCCCGAGCGTAGGATTGCTTGGCCTGCCATACTAAAACACAAGGGCTTCTTCGCGAACGCGAATTCCAACAGGGGCTGCCCAGCTCCAACCTACTCTACGCGAATGCAGGCCCATTCTCGTGAATGCTAAGGCCATAGGTCCCAGACCTTCGCGAACGCGGGCCGGTTGTTGCAAACACATAGCACAAAATCCCAGTCCCGCACGCGATCGCGAAGAAGGAAACCAGAACCAGCAGTGACAACATTTTGGACTTAGCTCCGGGCAGTCCGAAACTCACCCAAGCCACCCGGGACCGCGTCTAAATGCACCAACAAGTCTATAAACATAATACAGACCTACTCGAACTCTTGAAACACTTTAAATAACATCAAAACTAACAATACCATCCCAAAATCAAATTGAATCAATTTATGAACGCTAAACTTCTCAACTAGCTCCGGACGCGACGCAACATACTTAGACTACTCAGAATGGCGCCAAATTTTGCGTACAAGTCATAAATCACCATACGAAACTATTACCGAGCTTGGAATCCCAAAAAGACCTCGATAACACCAAAACCTACTCTAATCCAAACTTAAAGAACTTAATAACCTTCAATGAACCTACTTTTAGCATTAAGCGTTGAAACGCTCCCGCGTCATCCGGAACCCGATGCGAACACACGCCCAAGTCCAAAATAATCATACCAACCTGTTGGGATAGTCCAATCCTGATTCCGAGGTTGTTTACTGAAAAATGTTCAAGTCAAACTTAACCATTTTAAGCCATTTTTAAGGAACTAAGTGTTCCAATTTAAACTCGAACCCTTCCAAACCCGAGCTAACCATCTCCACAAGTCATAAAACAGTAAGAGCACATATGGGGAGTCTTAATTAGCGTAATGGGGATCAGATAGGAAAACGATCGATCAAGTCATTGCGTTCTCCATCTCTTAACAAATATTCGTCCTCGAACCGGTCTTGAATCATACTTGGTGGGATGAATAAGTGTGGATATCTGCTCCGCATGTCCTCCTCGGTCTCCCAAGTCGCCTCTTCGATTTTTTGACACCTCTGCTGAACCTTTACCGCTGAAATCTTCTTGGACTTCAATTGGCAAACCTACTTATCAAAAATGGTAATTGGCTCCTCCTCAAAATCGAGGCTCTCATCTAGTTGAATCGTATTGTAGTCCAACACATGCGACTTGTCGGCATGATACTTTCGGAGCATAGACACGTGGAAAATCAAATGAACTCCCGATAGACTGGGAGGCAAAGTAAGCTCATAAGCAACCTCCCCAACTCACCTTAACACCTCAAATGGACCTATAAACCTTTGGCTCAACCTTCCCTTCTTCTCGGACCTTATGATTCTCTTCATCGGCGAGACTTTCAAGATAATCTTCTCGCCCACCATAAATGATATATCACGCACCTTCCGATCCCCGTAACTCTTCTGTTTGGATGTGCTGTGCGAAGTTGCTCCTGAATCAACGTTACTTTCTCCAAGGCATCCTGCACTCATTCAGTACCATATAACCTAGCCTCGTCGGGCTCAAACCATCCGATTGGAGAACAACATCACCGACCATACAAAGCCTCAAATGGGGCCATCTCAATGCTGGACTGATAACTATTCTTATAAGCAAACTCGGCCAAAGGCAACAATTGATTCCCCTGACCTTCGAAGCCAATTACACATGTTGTGAGCATATCCTCCAAGATCTGAATCGTCCGCTCCGACTGCCCATCGGTCTGCGGATGAAAGGATGTGTTGAGCTCTACCCAGGTACCCAACTCGCTTTGAGCTTCTCTCCAGAAGTGCGAAGTACATTGAGGGCCTCTATCTGAAAAGGCACACCATGCAACTGAACAATATCTTGAATGTGAATCTAGGCCAATCTCTTTGAAGAATACGTAGTCACAACCGGAATAAAGTGTGCCGACTTAGTCAACCTGTCGACAATGACCCAAACTGCATCAAACCTCCTGAAGGTCCATGGAAACCCAACTATGAAGTCATAGTGATGCACTCCCATTTACACTCGAGTATAACCATCTGCTGGAGTAGGCCACCTGGCCTCTGGTGCTCATGTTTAACCTGCTCGAAATTAGATACCTCGCTACATACTCAACTATGTCCCTCTTCATCCGCCGCCACCAGTAATGCTGCCTCATGTCACGATACATCTTTGTAGCACCTAGATGAATAAAATACCGAGAACTGTGTACCTCCTCTAGAATATTCTACCTTAATCCATAAACATTAGGAACACACAAACGACCCTAGAGTCACAGAACACCATCCTTATTGATATAGTAACCTCCTTGGCACCACCCTGTAGTATCGTCTCCCAAAGAACCATCAAGTGGGTATCATCGTACCGACGATCATTGATCTACTCGAATAATGAAGATTGAGAAATGACGCATGCAAGAACTCGACTAAGCTCGGAAATGTCCTACCTCACAAGTCTATTAGCCAAGGACTGAATGTCCAAAGCCCATGGCCTCTCCTCTACTGAAATGAATACCAAACCACCCATACTCTCAGCCTTTTGCCTCAAGGCATCCGCAACCACATTCCTTGCCCGGATGATAAATGATGGTAATATCATAGTCCTTTAGTAACTCAAGCCACCTCTGCTGCCTCAAATTGAGATCCCACTACTTGAATAAATGTTGAAAGTTGCAAGGATTAGTGTAAACCTCACAGGACACCCCTTAAAGATAATGCCTCCAGATCTTGAGAGCATGAACTATTGCAGCCAACTCCAAATCATGTATGAGGTAGTTCTTCTCGTGGGGCTTCAACGGACGTGAAGTATATATGCAATAACTAGCCCCTCCAACATCAATACACAACACAGGACAATGCGTGAAGTGTCACAATGCACAGTATACATCCCTAAACTGGAAGGCAACACTAACACCGGTGTTGTAGTTAATGTGATCTTGAGATTCTGAAAGCTCGTTTTGCAATCATCGGACCATCGGAATGGAGCACCCTTCTGGGTCAATCTAGTCATAGATGCTACAACATATGAGAAGACCTCTACAAACCGGTGATAATAACCTACTAACCCTAAAAAGCACCTAATCTCGGTCGTTGTGGTAGGATGAGGCCAACTCGGACTGCTTGGATCTACCTTAATACCCTCGCCTGATACAACATGCCCCAAGAATGCCATAAAATATAACCAGAACTCGCACTTGGAGAACTTAGCATATAACTTCTATTCCCGCAAGGTCTGAAGCACCACACTCAAATGCTGCTCATGCTCCTCCATGCTACGCGAGTAGATCAATATGTCATCAATGAAGACAATGATAAATGACTCAAAATATGGCCTTAACATCCGGTTCATCAAATCCATTAACATCGTCGGGGTGTGGTCAAACCGAAGAACATCACTAGAAACTCATAGTGGCCATATATAGTCTAAAAATTCATCTTCATAACATCCGAATCAAGAATCTTCAACTAATGATACAACAACAACAACAACTACTACTACCAAGTAAAGTCCCACAAAGTGGAGTCTGGGGAGGGTAATGCGAACGCAGACCTTACCCCTACCCCAATAGGACAGAGAGGTTGTTTCCAACTAATGATACCCCCAATCTCATCATTCTTAGAGAACACCATGGCACCTTGCAATTGTTCAAACACATCACCAATACGCGGCAATGAGTACTTTTTCTAAATGGTGACTTTTTTCAACTGGCAGTAATCAATGCACATCTGCATAGTCACATCCTTCTTCTTCATGAACAATACTGGTTCACCCCAAGGTGACACACTTGGTATGATGAACCCCTTTTCTAGCAACTCCTCAGGCTATTTTTTCAACTCTTTCAGAGCCATGCGGTATGGTGAAATAGAGACAGGATGGGTATCTAGAGCCAAATCAATATAAAAATTGATATCACGATCTGGTGGCATGCCTGATAGATCAGAAAGAAACACATCGGAGAACTCCCAAACCACGGGCACTGAATCAATCGCCAGAGTCTCTGCAGCAGTATCTCGAACATAAGATAGATAAGCCAAACAACCCTTCTCGACCATATGTCAAGACTTCAGGAAAGAGATAACCCGACTAGATACACTGATAGATGAGACCCTTCCATTCCAATCTAGGCAACTCTGGTATCTCTAAGGTAACAGTCTTGTCACAGAAATAAAGGACGACATAGTACAGGTACAACCAGTCCATGCCCAGGATGATCTCAATGTCGGTCATATCGAGCAACAGAAGATCCGCTCTGGTCTCATAACCATAGAAAGTTGCGATTTAGGATTGGAAAATCTAATCCACAATAACAGAATCGCCCACTCGCGTGGACACATACACATTAGTACCCAAGTACTCGTGAGGAACACCAAGAAAATAAGCAAACGGAGATTAAAAATATGAATAAAGAGACCCTGGATCAAATAGTACCGAAGCATCCCTATCATGGGCACAAATAATACATGTGATCACGGAATTTGAGGCAACTGCATCTGGTCTGGATGGAAAGGCATAGAACCTAGCTGTAGCACTACTTGTCTGGCCTCCACCTCTAGGACGACCCCTACACACCTGCCCTTCACCTCGGGAGGGGGGGGCGGACATCTGGTGCGGCAATTGGTGCGATAATCATACGCTGATGACCCTACTGTACTTCCTTGGAGCGAAGCTTGGGGTAGAATCTCCTCACATGACCAAGATCCCCCTACTCGAAACAACCTCTCAATGCGTAGGATGACTTACCTTAAGTCTAACTCTAGGGACCGGAACTCCTACTAGAGAAACCCTGAATAGTCAGTGGACGATTGAAGCTCTCTGGAAAAGCACCCCGAGAAGGCGGCGGTGCTGGATATGTGGGTCTGCTAGACTGACCCCTCACAAACTGACCTCCGCCCCAAACCGTGTACCACTGAACCCCCTAGAATATCGAAACCTCTTTTCCCTCGGCGCCTGCCATCAGCCCTGCTGACGAACACCCTTGGTTCTCCCAGTTATCTCCACAACCTTCTCATAAGGAGTCCTCATCTCAACCTCTCGGGCCATAGTGATCTGGATACCATAGTGCAAACCCGCAATAAACCTCCGCACTCTCTTTGTATTAGTGGGGAGTATCATAAGTGCGTGGTGAGAAAACTCAGAGAATCTCGCGTCATAGTCGGTCACAAACATCTCACCTTGCTGGAGTCGCTTAAAATGACCCCGTAACTCGTCCTTCTGAGAGGGTGGAATATCTCTCTCCAGAAAGAGACTTGTGAACTGGTCCCAAGTCAAGGGAGGAGAACTTGCTGGTCTACTGAGAAGATAGGACTACCACCATCTACGAGCCATGCCCTCTAGCTAAAAGGTGGTAAAGTCCACCATGTGGGACTCCAATATCATCATGTTGTGCAGTCTGTCTCTACAACTATTAATGAAGTCCTGGGGATCCACACGTCGCTCATATCCAAAGGCAGGTGGATGTAGCCTGGTCCATCGATCCAATAGGCTCACCGGCCGCTACTAGTGTGGGCTCTGGTATAGTCGCTGTAACTGGCTAAGCCACGCACACGGGTAGTGCACCCGAGGTCTAATATATGGCAGTTGTATACCCTAAATCCTGAGATGTAGGGGTCTGTGATTCCCCTCCCTCCTAAGATATGGTTGGATCTACTAGAAATAACCCCATCCTGTGTCATAGAATCCCTGAACCGCAACATACGATCCATGACCTCCTGGAATCCTAGTGTCGACATGAAATCCGTTAAGGCTGGCTCAGCTGTAGGTACCTCACCTTGCCCCTCAATAAGAGGATCCTCCACTGGATCCACTGGTGGTAAAACTCGAGCAACTCTAGGACACCCTCGTTCTCTAGCACAAGCTAGAATCCTCCCTCTGCTTCTACCTCGGCCTCTAGCAACAGGGGGAGCAGCTCCTCCACGTTCAGGTACATTTGTCACGCGTGTTCTCACCGTCTGTGAGAGAATAAGATAAATACATTTAGCACAACATCAACTCCATGATAGGAGATGAAGAAAGAGAAGTTTCATCACACCATATAGTCTCTCGAAGATTAGTACGAACATCTCCGTTCCAATCCACAAGATTCTATTAGACTTGCTCATGACTTGTGAGACCTATGTGATCCTAGTGCTTTTATACCATGTTGTCACGGCCCAAATTTTCCCTTTATTCCGTGATGGCGCTCAACGTCGCTTCTAGGCAAGCCAATCGTGAACTAGTCATGTACTTGTTCCTTTTTAATAATTTCAAAGTAGTTGATTTTTAATTGTTAAATAAATGAATAGTGAGAAATTATTGTAAGGTAAAGCATAAACTAATGAGAGAGTAAATACTGTGAAATGAATAATCAAAACCATAAGAGTCTACTAGAATACTCCAAAAACCTGGTGTCACAAGTGTATGAGCAACTAGTAGAATATACAAACCACATATGCTACTATCTGGAATAAGATAGGCAGAAAGTGAATGCAAAAGAGAGACTGTGGGTGCTGCAGAACAGACACAGAGAGCATCTCACCACTAAGCCTCGGGATAACGGGGGTGCGCATCTGAATGATTGTTAGATGCACCTGTCTCAGATCCTGCACGAAAAGTGTAGCGTGAGTACATAAACAACATGTACCCAGTAAGTGTCTAGTCTAACCTTGAATAAGTAGTGGCAAGGGGCCAACATTAACACTAACCATGGGCCAATAAATAAAGTACAGAAATTCTAAATAGGCATGGAATACATCAATAATAATAACACAATATCAAATAGTAAATAAGTTATTCTTTAACTAGAAGTCAATTTAAGGATATCTTATTAGCACATACTATCTTCAACTATTAAGGGCTATAAAATAAACTATATTTTCTCAAGTCATGAAAGCAAAATCAAGTGTAATTAGACTCCGAGAATTATCACATACGATTTATACCGAGGTCATACGGCTCGATCCAGAACAATGTGTACACTGCCGAGGGACGATCGACACAAACCATAGATGCATTTATTATACTGCCAAGGCATTCGACCGGCTCCACAAGAAAAGAGAATACTCTACGAACATTCAATTTAAAAGCTATCACAAGACAAATACACAAGTAAGTGAAATTCGGTCTTTACAAGTCCTTTATCAAGTTTCCAATATAATTTAATCACTTAAATTAACAAGTAGATTCCAAACAATACAAGTATTTCATGATTGGGTCCTAAAACTAGCCGGACATAGGCATGATTTGTAGCTACACACGGACGCTCGTCACCTCGTGCGTACGTAGCCTCCACTATTAGAGAAAATAGTAATTTAAAATACTTATGGGGTAAATTCCCTCTCACAAGATTAGGCAAGAGACTTACCTCGTCCCAGAGCTCACTTTTCGGCCCACAAATTCACTCTAAAGCCTCAAGTTGGTGCCGAACAATCCGACGCTAGCCAAATGTTATATAAATTAATCAATATAGACTCACAAGTTCATAATTTAGCTAGTAGAGAAAATTACCCAACCCAAATTGGAAGATTCCTAAAATTCACCCATGGGCTCACGTGCCCGGATTCTAGTAATTTCGAAAGTAAATATTACTCATAACCTCACGAACACAAATATATAATTTCTACCCAATTCCATAATCATTTTCGTGGTCTACTCCCATTTTTATCAAAACCTAGATTTTCCAACTAAACCCATAATTTCTATAATTTATGTGTTAAGAATATACCCAAAATGCATGTATTAAACTCGTATTGTGTAGAAATTACTTACCTCAAACTGCTAGGTGAAAATACATCCTCAAGGGGCTCTAGAATCGACCAAAAAGTGAAGGAAACGAACCAAAAAGCCTAAGTCCCGGCATTTTAAAAGACACTGTCCAAGCGTCCCTTCTTGGCTATCGCGGAAGAGGCCTCGCGACTGCGAAGACAAACAGCCCAAGCCTAGAAAATTCACTATCCTGAACTCGATCGAGCCTCGGGAACGCAAAGGCTTTCCTGGACTACCATACGCAAATGGAGGGGGGGCTTCTTCGCGAACGCAAAGACCAAGAGCGGCCACCCAACTCCAGCCTACTCTACGCGAACGCAAACCCATTCTCGCGAACGCAAAGACCACAGGTCCCAAACCTTCGTGAATGCGGGCTGGTTATCGCAAATACGTAGCACAAATTCCCAGTCCTCTATTTTCCTCCTTCTCGAATGCGACCCCACCCACACGATCGCGAAGAAGGAAACCAAAACCAGCAGTGACAACATTTTGGACTTAGCTCCGGATAGTCCAAAAATCACCCAAGCCACCTAGAACCCCATCTAAATACATCAACAAGTCCATAAACATAATACAGAAGTGCTCGAACTCTCGAAACACGTAAAACAACATAAAATTTAAGAATCGCACCCCAAAAACAAATTGAATCAAGTTATGAACACCAAACTTCTGAACTAGCTCTGAACGCGCCGAAACATACTTAGAATACTTAGAATGATGCCAAATTTTGCGTACAAGTCATAAATAACCCTACACAGCTATTCTCAAGCTCGCAATCCTAAACGGACCTCGATAATATCAAAACCTACTCCAAACCAAACTTAAAGAACTTAAAAATCTTCAATGCTCCGACTTTCAACATTAAGTGCCGAAGTGCTCCCGGGTTATCCGAAACCCAATCTGAGCACATGCCCAGGTTAAAAGTCATCATACGAACCTATCAAGACCATCGAATCTCGATTCCAAGTTCGTTCACCCAAAATGTTGACTCAACTCAAACTTAACCATTTTAAGCAACTATTAATGAGCTAAGTGATCCGATTTCAACCCGAACCCTTCCAAACCTGAACTAACCATCCCTGCAAGTCACAAAAAATTATAAGCACATACGGGGAGTCTTAATTAGGGGAACGGAGATCTAGATAGTAAAATGACCGGTCAGGTCATTACACAAACAATCCTCTCAACAATATCACGTGTGCCAAAACATAAAAACACAATATAACAACTCGCACCACATGTGCCCGTATGTCAAAAAAATTCCAATACCACAACCATACATAGCCCTCGGCTCAACAACATTTAGTACAACAACAACAACGACAACAATAACACGAGAATAAGGCAAGTAAATCAACATAAGAATTTCAAAACAAAAAAGAAACGGAAGAACGGGTTCACAAGGAAAGACATGACAAGTAATAATGGTTTCAACAAGAATAACTCAAAATTGAGGGAGAGTGTGTAACAACTATATCAACTAGGAGTAACTCAACAATAGGAGAGATAACATGTAAGTTCAGTGAGGTGACGTGGGAAGCGGATGTGGAAGTCAGGCTTGACTAACAGGTCATCCTCAAGAGAGAAAGTTTTAAGTACTTAGGGTCAATTATCCAGGGAGATGGGGAGATCGACAGGGATGTTACGCACCATATTGGAGTGGGGTGGATGAAATGGAGGTTAGCGTCTGGAGTCCTGTGAAACAAGAATGTGCCACCAAAACTGAAAGGTAAGTTCTATAAAGCGGTGGTTATACCGGCTATGTTGTATGGAGCTGAGTGTTGGCCAGACAAGAATTCACATATCCAGAAGATGAAAGTAGCATAAATGAGGATGTTGAGATGGATGTGTGGGCACACTAAGCTGGATAAGATTTGGAATGAAGATATTCAGGAGAGGGTGGGCGTGGCTCTCGTGGACGACAAGATGCGGGAAGCGCGACTTATATGGTTCGGACACGTGCTGAGGAGAAGCCTAGATGCACTAGTTAGGAGGTGTGAGAGGTTGGCTTTGGCGGGTACGAAAAGAGGCAGAGGGCGGCCTAAGAAGTATTGGGGCGAGGTGATCAGGCAGTAAATGATGCAACTTTAGATTTCACAGGACATGGCTCTTGATAGGAACATGTGGAGGTCGAAAATATTAGGGTGGTAGGATAGGGGGTAGTCGAGAGTTCTTCCCTCTTTGTACCGGGTAGTCAGATAGAGTTTCGTTTAGGTTTGTTAGTGGTCTTTGTTGTATTCACATTGTTGTTTTGCATAGTTTTGTGTTATTGTCCTTTCACTTATTTGTTGTGATTATTTTCTTTCTGGTATCTTTTGTTGTTACATGCCTTTTCTCTTGTTTCATTTCTGATATTATTGTCTCTCCTGTTGAGCCGAGAGTCTCCTGGAAACAGCCTCTCTGCCCTTTTCGGGGTAGGGGTAAAGTCTGCGTACACTCTACTCTTCCCAGACCCCACTAGTGGGATTTTACTGGGTATGTTGTTGTTGTTGTTGTTGTAATGACCCAACAATAAGAGAGATAACATGTAACAATGATTCCAAATGAGTACAACACGACGATAAGAGAGATACATGTAACAATGATTCCAAATAAATACAACTCAACAAAAAGAGAGATACATGTAACAATGATTTCAAATAAGGATAAGTCAATAATGGAGAAGATAACAATACCTTCAATTAAGGATAATCAGCAAGTGAAGAGATAACATGGTAATAAAATAGGCAACAACTTCAATTTAGGCATATAAGAGTATATTTAGCAATAAAGGGGTAGAACATGAACCAATCAACTTCAAATACGACACATAAGGCTAAATTCAACAATGGAGGACTTAACATGATAAGACAACTTCATTTTAATGTACATAAGAACCTAAGAGTCTAAACCATGCCAGTTTCCACATATAACTCGTGCACACACTCGTTACTTCGTGTACATGTCTTTCATGTAGTTCAAATAATAAGACAACCAATCCCTACGGGGTAGTTACCCCACACGATGTTAGAAAAGATACTTACCTTAAGATCCCTCCATCAAAACTCTAAAATAGCTTTTTATTTACAATTCACATCTGTTCGGCTCAAATCTAACCAAAATCGACTTAATGACATCAAATAATGCAAGAGAAATCAATCCCTATAATTAAAGCTATAATCTTTACACAATTGCTTAAATTCAACCAGGGGTTTACCAAGTCGAAACCCGGGTCCAATGGTAGATTCCGACTATCCATAACCCCACGAGTTCATATATGTGATCAGTTTCAAAATCCGAGTCCAAATCAACTCCCAAAACTCAAATTCTCATTTTTCAAAAAGTTGACAAAGTTTCACAAATTTTCACTTCGATTCACATGATTTTGATGTTAAAATCTAAGATATATTGATGAAATACGATTAGAAATAAATTATAATCACTTACCCAAAGTTTTAAGATGAAAATATCTCTTCAAATCGCCTCTTATTGAGTCTAGAGCCCCAAAATGTGCAAATGAGACTAAAAATCTCATCCCTCAACATTTTGTCCAGTTGCAGGTGTCGTAAATGAGACCTGGGGTTCACAAATGCAAACCCCGCAAATGCAAAGAAACAATCACAAAAGAGAAGCCCTCACTTTCCTCCTTGTCATCGCAAATGCGACCCATGCCCAGCCCAGGCCATTATCGCAAATGCGATAGAGAGTTGGCAAATGTGAACTCCTTAGGACACAGTGCTCTTTGCAAATGCGATGAAGAAGCTCGCAAGTGCGGCATATTTCTCGCAAATGTTAAATCTTAGCACTAGAAAAATTTTGATCTTCATATGAACTCTTTGAAATGCGTCTGAAACTCACCCTGAGCCCTCGGGGCTCCAAACCAAACATCAACTCAAGTCTAAAAGCATAACACTAACTCGCTCACGTAATTAAATCAACAGGATAACATACCAAATCACAAATCGGGCCTCAAAACACATGAATTCAACATGAAACTCAAGAATTTTTAAAAATAAGACCGTGCGTCTGATTCCGATCAAATCAATCCGGAATAACACCAAACTTTGCGGGCAAGTTCAAAACGACAAAATGGACCTATTCCAAGTCTCAAAACAAAAATCTAAGGACGATAGTTATGAAGTCAACTACGATCAAACTTATAAAAAGCTAAGCCTTTATGCCAAATATCGTTAAAACAATACAAATCAACCTATGGACCTCCAAATTCGATTCCGAGCATACTCTCAAGTTCAAAATCACTATATTAACCTATCATATCCATCAAAATATCGTTTTGTAGTGGTTTCCACAAAAGTCAAACCCTTGTCAACATTTTCATCTTAAGCTTCTAAAGTGAGAATCACTCATCAAAATCCATCCTGAAACATCCAAAATTCATATCCGACCATGCACGCAATTCATAATACACAATATGAAGACATTCAAGACCCCGAACCACTGAACGGATTGCTAAATCTCAAAATGACCGATCGGGTCGTTACATTGACCTTTGGGTTTGATTCTTATGAAATTATTTGATAATTTTGAGTTGATTTTGGTTATATTCGAGTTGTTCGGTGGTCGATTCGTACAAGAAGGTATTTTTAGAGTATGAATTTAGCTTGTTTGAGGTAAATAACATATCAAAACTTGGTTTGAGGATAATTATTCATGTGTACTATGATACTTGAGATGTGTTAGAGGTGCCGCACATGCTAGGTAATGGGTGTGTGCGCGTACACCGGAGTATTCATGATCCAAGTACACTTTACGCTACTATGAGTTGTTTTCTATCATGCCTCGTTATTTATTTTTTCCTACTTGTATGACTACTTGAGTTGTTAATCATGCTAGGATCAATCCTAGGTTATGCTTACCTTTTGAGACATGATAAGGCCATTGTTGCTATTTTGAGCTATTAGCCTTGATTGTAGTCATATTCCCAGTCATAATTTTTCATCCTTATGTTATATATCGGTCTCTATACATTATGCCTTCTATGTGTGATACTGTTTGGACTAAGTTTTATGAGACGTGAGCCATTAAAACTTGAGCAGTTGATGACTGATTTGGTCCATAGATCCGTATTGTGATTGATATTTAGATCAGTTGCACGCTGTTACGGATCGATATTTGAATCGGGTTACACATTGTAATAGATTGATATTTGGATCGGGTTGCATGCTGCCACGCATTGACATTCGGATCGGGTTGCACGCTGCAACTGTTATATTATTTTTGGCGTATATTCGATCAGAGCTTGGGCAAGGATTCGTCCCTCCAGAGTCTAGTATTCATAGTGAGCGCAGGCAAAGGGTCATATATGTGCTTTGGCTAGGGGTATTTGTGTTAGGCACCCATATAGTGCCGAGTGTGGTTATGTGTGTGATGCTGAGGGGAAATTGTGTCAGGCATCGTGAGCGTGCTGAGTGTGAGTGTTTACTTGATGGCTTCGATATGATGTTATTGACTTGAATTGTATATTTGAAACTTAGGCATAGAGATGTATTTTCCTCATGCTAGATGGTAAATGCAATATCGTACCTGTTGATGAAAGTTGAAAATCACAGTTTTCTTGATAAATTCATGTTTTAGTGATTTCACTAATAAGATTGGGGCTTTGTCTGTTATACTTAACATGCATGTCTCATTTTTCGTATTTGTGAACGACTTAAACATGATATCTCTTGAGTTGTTTGCTTTTGTTGTCATCATTATATCATGTGTTGTCTTTGATTATTGGCACTGGACATTAACCTTATTCCGAGCTCGTCACTGTTTTCAGCCTGAGGTTAGATTTGTTACTTATTGAGTACATGGGGTCGGTTGTACTCATACTACACTTATACACCTTGCGTAGAGATCTTGGAGTTAAGTTGTTGTTGATGACGGGAGTTGGCATTGAAGATGTACTTGTTTTTCGGATATAGATACCAATTTTCCTTGGTAGTTTTGGACTCGTACTTTCTTTATGTGTATTCAAACAGACATTGTATTTATTTTGCACCAGCTTTGTGAATTTAAATCTTAGCAGCTCATGACTTGTACTATCAATTCTTGAGGGTATTATGTGGAAGTTTAGTTATTTCATTTATTAATTATTTATAAATCTCCATTAGAATTATGTTATATGTTGTCTGGCTTACCTAACGGGTTGGGTTAGGTGCCAATCATGATTAGGTAGATTTTGGATCGCGACAGTTCACAAACTCTATCCGGATGGTATGACTTTGTGATTATTCAATTGTTCACTAAGTTCTACAATATTAGCACGACTTTGTACTAACTGCATTCGACCTATTTGTTAGATAGTTTCCAAATTCTACCCAATTAGCATGATTTTTTGCTTGTTCAACTGTTCATCAAACACAACCAGATTGATATGACTTGGTATTATCTGCAATTGATTTATCTGTTATTATTTATTAATGTCTACTTGATTGGGATAAAAAAATATTTATTTGCCGCTTAACAAATTATTCTTTGAAATTACAATTCTAATTTCGATCAGACGACCTCAAATATGTTTCAAATGATCTCAATATTGAAATAAAACATCCAAATACCCATATAAGCATCCCAAATCTGGTTAAGTCAAATAACACCAAATCAAGAAGACTCACTTTATCTTCTTTTAACACTTTTTAAGGACCAATAATGAATCTTTAAGATTTTAAACCAAATCACTAAATCAGTATCTGAACTAAAAATTTAAGCACAAATTATTAACTCACAAATAATTTTAACAATATTCGATCATTAACTTCTACTTTTACCCCAAACAAGAATTTAAAGCTTCCAATAATGAGGTGCTCTTTGTGAAGAAGAAGCCTATTTGTAATATTTAAATATCAGTCTCTTAGTGCGCAATTTTGTGATTTTTTCTATAAGAAGAAAAAGAATATGGATATGATAGTTGTATTAACCCATCGTCCTTAGATTCGTTAATCAATAATTTTTTGAGTTAAATTTTGTAATACAATTTGATAAAATCTATGGTTTTAATTTTATTACCATATGTTTTTACGTATGTTTTCTTCGGATCACGCTTACCACCTCATGAAGCCATATTTTCCCCTTTTGTTTTAGAATTTTTGACACTTTTGCCTCTCTAAATCCAAATTAATTATTTTGTTTTTAAACAAAAAAATTGTGACGTATACTGTAGTAGTAATTTTTGGCTGGTTTTCGCGCAAATTTGGAGAAAGAGAATGTATTCTTGTATCAACACTACGGGAAACAAAATAAAAATAAAATAACAATTAAAAAAGGAAAATAATGCCGAGAATTTTACTATTTAAGGCATCGAAGTGGATGTGTTATTTATCTCCTAACTTGATCAAGTAGCTTATTATTTAAAAAGGGGTAAATTGTGATAATTTTAAAGATTAGGTCCTTGTCACATCTGTTTGAAAGAAAAATTAATAGAAAGACTTGACTTAGGAAAATATAGTAAAATCATTTGTCAAAAGGCAGCATGGATGCATTCTCAGTTTAATTATATATTCTCCTTTTACTTTCTTGCAAAGACATAATTAATTAAAGCCCTTTAACTATTAAATGTATTAGGCTAGACGAAAACCTAGGCATATACATTTTTTTAACAAAATTACATTTCAATTGACTTATTTTGCTTACTACTGCACTCAAAGGTGAATGTGATGAACCTCAAAGGAGAGAGATAGCAACTTAGTCAAAGGATAGGAGTAGAATAAAATTTCGTAAAAATGAATATTGAATTTTAACAATATTTTTCAAATTGGATATTGTTTACCCTTAAAATGGATAACAATTAAATTTATACGCGGTTTTAAGAAAATGTGGATTAATCCGATACAGTGATCAATCATGTTAGATAAGAAAATGAAAGATAGAATAAAGAGCTAAACCAACAGTGGTATTGAATCCGGGCTCGGTTGTGGGCTTAACAATTAATCAACCTTCGTTCATGGTATATATATATATATATATATATATATATATATATATATATATATATATATATATATATATATATATATATATATATATATATATATATATATATATATATATATATCTTCTTTTGTTAATCACTGATCAACTACCGATACGGGCCGAGATCCACGCTGTGATATCTGGTTGGGCGCGGATATCACGGCCCCTCGTTAGTCGTGTGCAACCGTTTCATTGTGCCTTCCGAGGTCTTGGAGCCCGACAATTACCAATACGAGGACTATCGACTTTGCTTTCAACTTATAATAGAAGGGTCTCCTCTTCCTTCATTTCGTAAGCTTGCTAGCTTACCAGCTGAACCATCATCATCAGCTTGCTTGGTCACTTTCGTGATAAGGCACTTAAAAGGATCTGGATTCTATATATTTTGGAAACTAAAAAAGTGGCTGGTTGAAGGGAAGCCAAAAATCCAGGGAATTAACGTCCCCCAAACCATTAGACTTCCAGAGAAGAGGAGTCTGGTAGCCATTAGAACCTTTCTCAGAAACCGAGGAAATATCCTACCCAATTCCAATACTGGGTAGGATTCACCGGCCGCTACCGAATTCGGGGGGCGTTGTCTCGATGGCCCCGGTGGTGAGTACTTCGCCCGGGACTTAGTGCGAGAGGTTCCTAGCTTCGATCTCGATTTCGAGTAGTTATGTCGTTGCTTTGTTTCCTCCAACGGGAAATTAGAGTGCTTGCTAGCCCCAGTTTTACCCTTATATAGATAGTCCCCCTTGTTTTTCAGAGAGTATTTTTGTCAAAATGATGAGAAACGATAGATGAACCTCGGTCCCTTCCTTCATACTTCATAACCAAAATGAACGTCCAATCAATCGTGTCGTTCTAGCTTCGGACACGTGTCAACCACCGGCTAGTTGTCTTCGAATGCGAAGTGTCACGTACTTCCCCTATAAAAACTTCTATCTTCTGTTTTTTCCGCTTTCCGATCAAGCTTCTACCTTCGAATTTCCCAGCTATCTCAACTCCTTCCAAACTTTCATATCTTCCCCTTTGATCATCAAATCTTCAGGATTCATGTCAAACACACCCATGTCGGGTGTTGCTTCATGATACCACATGATGGTGACGTCCATCACTATGGACTCGCATTAAGGCTAACAGCACGCTCGGGGAGCACGGGAGGCATAACTATCATCAATCCCATTCTGAGTGTGGACCCTGGTCCCAAGAGATCGATTATTCTTACTGTCCCGAAGGATGTCTGGGTTTTACTACTCCCGTGGGTGTACCCAGCTACCTCCGATGCCTGGTGACTGAGGAGGACCAAGCAAAAATTAATGAAATGGGTGTTCCATGTCTTTTCAATGAGGCGAAGCAGGCGGTGAATCGGGTAAGGCATCATTACGTCTTCTTGAATTTTATTTACATTTTGATATTTTTCACGAATTGTTTTGCAGGCCTCGATACTTCACCACGAGAGCTTCCGTTGGTACTGTGTCGAGGTCAATCAGCTCGAGCTCGAGCTCAAGGAGCAGGCTTGAAAGAAGGATACGTGCAAGCTCCTAAGCGAGCAAGACATGATCGTCAAGGACCTTCAAGCCGAGTTGGATAGGGCTCAGTAGGAAGCATCTTACCTAGAGAAGGAACATGCCGACTAGGTCGAAAAGGTAAAGGTCTTTGAAGTTAGAAACAAGGAACTAGTCGTAGTGGCTAAAGACAAAACCTCGCAGGTCCAACAGAAGATCCACCAGATCGACCAACTCCGATAAGAGATTAACGAGATCCAAGCCATGGCCGATGGGTGGAAGAGCAAGATGGATCTGCTGGTTTCAAAAAAGGAAACCGCCCAAGAAAAGCTGACATTAGTAGAGGTTCAACTTTGGGTGTGAAGGAGAAAGCTAAGAAGCGGGCTCAGCTGAATGATGATCTCCGAGCATAGCTAAGCTCGAATGACACAGAGCGGGACACCCTCGATTGAGAGCACGAGACAATGAAGTCCAAGCTGGAGACAACCTCTATCGATGCTAAGGAGATGGTGGCCCAATATAAGGACGATGTCAAGCAGTCGAGGCCTGCCTGAAGACCAATGTCGAATATATGAGGCAGATGTCTTAAAGGGACACACTCAAAGAAATTCGCGCCCGAGGCTTCGACCTATCAGCCGAAATCGAGGAAGCAATAAAGCTTGAGGTCGAGGTGAAGAAACTTTCCGAGCCTTAAGGTGCCAAAGACTACGATGGGTTTTGGGGGTTCGGCTCCAATGGTTCTGGGGGTCCGGCTCCGACGGTTCAAGGGATCCGACTCCGACGGTTCTGACGACAGTCGGGCCCCGTTGAAGATTAGGCATGAATGCCTTAGACTTTTTTAGTTTTTGTCTTGTGTATATTTTTTGTTTATTTTGAGGTTGTTTTTGTTGGTCCTTTTAAATACATTCCGAAATATATAAAATTTCCCTTTTCGGCAATTTCGAGTCTCTACTTTTTTAGCAGCTTTTCATAATTTCTGTTTTTTCAAATATTGCAATGCCTTAGCATAGAATCAAATGTAGTAATAAGTCGTTATTTTTTGAAGGTCCGCACAGAGCATGACTTCTATGCAACTTTATTTGAGCGAGGATTTGAAAACTCGGAGTAACCGGAAGTTTTCCCAAGATGCTTAAGTGATTTTAGATGATGCTTTTGCCGAGGGTAACCTTTTAGTAGGTTTTGAATTTTTATAAAGGCCTTACATTCCGATTACGAGGTTCGAACGTCTCCGATCCATTTTTTAGGGTGGAGGTAGCATTTTGTGTTTAGGCACTACCTAATAGGTTTTGTGCCTCCAGGATTTGGTAGCCCGAGCTGCCCAGACTTTTTTCGGATGACAGTCACTGAGTAGGGGTAGCCATTGGGATTGATAGTCCTCAAGTAGGGGATAGGGATAACTCTTAGGCTCGATAGTCACCAAATAGCGGTACCCTGTGGGCCCTTAGGATTTATGTTCTAAGATGAAAAAATGTAAAATATCAAGGATGAAACTTTCTTTCATTTTTGTGTGTAAAGTACATGATCGAAAGTGTGTAAAAGCTTGTATCATGGCTATGGTGGCCTATGGGGGCACAGTTCATTTGACTGTTTGGCCGTTACATTAAATCCTAACCACCGAGCCTAAGTTATTCAAGTACAAAGTTTCCTTCTTTCGTTGCCAATAACCTTAACCCGAGGGTGATGGACCCCACCGTTCGAGGTCGATCTTGAGAGGGCTCGAATACTGTTGATGTGCCTATTGAATCCGGTTTAAGATCGGCCTTCGAATATAAG
Source organism: Nicotiana undulata (assembly GCA_005239495.1). Lineage (NCBI taxonomy): Eukaryota > Viridiplantae > Streptophyta > Magnoliopsida > Solanales > Solanaceae > Nicotiana > Nicotiana undulata. Next base: position 21,251 of record ML246568.1, read on the forward strand.
TTAGCACGATTTACTGTTGCCTCATTAAAAGCCTTGCCAAAAAGCCCATTTTGGAACAAAACCGGTTTAAGGGAGGCTTTCAGACCTAATAGTCACATTCTTCCTTGGTCGTTGCCTGCAAGCGTTAGTTCGATTAATAATATTATTAAAAGGTAAATGAGATTGTTCCTTAGAAGTAGTACCGCTTTAAATGCGTCACATTCCAGTTGTTCGGTAGTTGTGCACTGTTTCCCTCTTCGAGTTTGTATGAGCCCTTGCCGGTAATTCTGACGACTCGATATGATCTTTCCAAATTTGGTCCCAACTTTCCCTCATTTGGGTTTCGTGTATGCAGTGTTACTTTCTTAACACTAAGTCCCCGATCTTGAAGTGTCGGAGGTTGGCTCTTCGATTGTAATATCTTTCTATCCGCTGCTTTCGGGTGGTCAACCGGACTAGGGCGGCCTTTCGTCTTTCATCCAATAATTCCAGGATCATACTCATGGCCTCACCGTTCGATTCTTCGGTTTAATATCAGAACCTAATGTTCAGTTTTCCCACTTCGAGCGGTATTAATGATTCGGCACCATAGACCAATGAAAATGGGGTGGCCTTGGTACTAGACTTCAAAGTTGTATGGTATGCCTACAAGACTTCGACAAAATTTCCTTCCATTTCCCTTTGGCATCAGACAACCTCTTTTTCAAGTTTTGGAGTATGATCTTGTTTGTTGATTCTGCTTGTTCGTTCCCACTAGGGTGATAGGGTGTCGATGGTATCTTTTTAATCTTGTGGTCTTTGAAAGACTTGTTTACCTTGCTGCCGATGAATTGCTTCCAATTATCACACACGATCTCGGTCGGTATCCTGAACCAACATATTATGTGGTCCTAAATAAAGTCAATGACTTCTTTTTCCCAGACTTTCTCGAACGCTTGAACTTCATTCATTTAGAAAAATAACCGGTCATAAACAGTATGAAGTAAGCCTTACCAGGTGACCACGACAGGGGACCTACGATGTCCATTCCCCATTTTATGGATGGCCGCAGGGACAAGATCGAATGGAGTAGCTCTTTGGGTTGATGGATCATTTGTCGTGTCTTTGATAACCGTCACATCTTTTTACAAAGTCTTTTGCATCTTTCTCCATGTCTATTCGGTAATAGTCGTCCCTAATTATTTTCCCAACCAAAGATTCCGGCCTCAAATGGTTTCCGTAGGTTCCTTCGTGAGCTTCTCTTAAGCCATATTTTGTATCTCCCGGCCCCAACCATATAGCGAGGGGGCCGTCGAATGTTCTTCTGAATAGAGTTCCTGCGGACATGTTGAGCATGGCTGCCTTCGTGCGTAGAGCTCTCAATTCTTTCGGATTCAAGGGCAATTTCCCAGTGTTCAAATAGTGTATGTATTTGTTTCTCTAATCCCAAGTTAAACTTGTTGAGTTTATTTCAGCATAGCCTTCTTCCACTACCAATTTCATGAGTTGTACGACTGTTCCTAAGCTAAATTCATCGTCATCAACTGATGACCCCAAGTTAGCCAGTGCATCGGCCTCTTTATTTAGATCTCGAGGCATGTGTTGTAGGGTCCATTCCTTGAATTGATGCAGTGTTACCTGCAATTTGTCTAAATACAATCGCATTCGTTCCTCTTTTACTTTGAATGTCCCATTGACTTGATTTACCACAAGGAGGGAATCACACTTGGCTTCGACCACCTCGGCCCCAAGGCTTTTAGCCAATTCGAGACCTACAATCATGGCTAATTACTCTGCCTCATTGTTAGTCAATTTCACAGTTCTAATAGACTACCTAACTACGTTACTCGTAGGCGACTTCAACACAATGCCGAGTTTGGACCCTTTGCGTTTGAGGCTCCGTCCGTAAAAAGGGTCCAGATTCTTGAAGAAGTCCCCGAGGTTAACAACAATTCCTTTTCGACTTTAGGTATTGAGGCCAACGTAAAGTCGGCCATGAAGTCTGCCAAAGTTTGTTATTTGATGAAGGTTCAAGGTCGATATGAGATATCGTACCAGCTAATTTATATAACCCATTTGGCCAACCGGCCCGAGAGCTCAGGTTTGTGCATAATGTTCCTTAGTGGGTAAGAGGTTAGGACACATTCGGGGTGGCATTGAAATACGATTTTAACTTTCTAGAGGCGCTTAACAAAGCGAGTGCCAAATTTTTCAGGTGAGTATAACTTGTTTCGGCCTCGCCTAGAGTTCTACTAACATAGTAAAGGTGTACCTTCCTCTTCCCGCATTAGGACTCCACTTACCGCTACCTCAGATACCACCAAGTAAAGGTACAACAGCTCGTTCGCCTTCAGAGTAGAGCAAGGGTGGACTCGAAAGGTACCGTTTTAGTTCTTCCAAAGCTCGTTGGAACTCTAAGATCCAATAAATATTATTATTATTCTTCAATGATGAGAAGTATCGATGGCTTTTGTCTGAGGACTTCGATATGAACTGTCCCAAGGCGGCTATGTACAGGGTTAGCCTCTGAACGGCCTTGACATTGTCCGTCGCGGTGATGTCTTCTATATCTTTGATTTTATCGGGATTGATCTTAATCCTCGGTTGCACACCATGAACCTAAGTAATCTTCCGGATCCGACCCCGTTGCACATTTTTCTAGGTTCAGCTTCATATTCTATCTCTTCAATATGTCAAAGATTTCCTACAAATGTTTTAAATGGTCCTCTACTCGCAAGGATTTAACTAACATGTAGTCAATATAAACTTCCATTGATTTCCTATCAATACTTCGAACATCTGATTTACTAGGAGTTGATAAGTGGCAACAGCATTCTTTAGTCCGAACAGCATGACGTTATAACAATAGGTGCCGAATTTAGTGATAAAGGAAGTTTTTTCTTGATCGCAGGTCCATTCGAAATTGGTTGTACTCGGAATAGGCGTCAAGAAAGTTGAGTATCTTGTGCTAGGACGTCACATCGATCATGCGATCAATATTAGGCAAGGGAAAAGAGTCCTTAGGGCACGCCTTGTTCAAGTTTTATCCACGCATATTCATAATTTATTTCCCTTTTTAGGCACTACCACTACGTTAGCTAACCAATTCGAGTAATTAACTTCCCGAATGGAACCTATTTTAAGGAGTTTAGATACCTCATCTTTGATGAATGCATGTTTGACTTCGAGTGAGGCCTCCTCTTCTGTTTAACCGGGTGGAACTTCGGATCCAAGCTCACCTTATGAATGGTTATCTCTAGAAAGATCCCTATCATATCAAGATGGGACCAAGAAAAACCATCAATGTTTATAAGGAATTCAATGAGTTTTTTCCTGAGCTTGGGAGTTGACCTTGTGCCCAGGTATACCTTCCGATTAGGTATGTGTTCGATCAATACGACTTGCTCCAGCTCCTCGAGCATTGACTTGGCGGCATCGGAATAATTAAGGCCGATGAACAACCTAAGGACTCCATAATCATCATCCTCGCCGACTTCGTGTATCGATGATTGATGTTTAGTTTCTTTATTCCTAACTGTCTTCATGTTATTTGATGTTGAAAGTGCAAGCATTGATATAACCTCAACGACTGCGAACATTTCTTTTGCGGCAGGTTGCTCTATGTAAACCGTCTTGATTCCTCCCAGTGTGGGGAACTTCAATGCCAAGTTGTAGTGTAGAGGGTACTTCCCTCATGTTGCGAAACCAAGGCCTTCCGAATAAGGCATTATACCTCATGTCCCCCTCAATCACGTAGAATATGGTATCCTGCACTGCCCTGGCAGTATTTACTGGCAAGGTTATTTCTCCTTTGGTAGTTTCACATGCCATATTTAATCCGTTTAAAACCTGGACTATTGGCAATTTGGTCTTGTAGACCTAACTGCTCTACGACCCTTGATCTAATGATGTTGGCCGAGCTACCTGGATTTGATGATAAGTACAAATATAACCATTGCATCATTATGCGGTTGTACAATGCCTATCCTCATCGTTGAACAAAATGGTTCCCTCCAGAATATAATCTTGGTTTGTTTTCCCGTTGTGATGGACACCTTAGTGCACTTTACCATTGGTCCCTAGGGACTCTCAACTCCTCCAATGATCATGTTGATGACGTGTTGAGGTTCTTCTTGTTCGGTCTGTTTATTGGAGTCCCTATTCCTGAAGTGATTTTTGGCTCGATCACCCAAAAATTCCGGAAGATGCTCATTATTGAATAATCGGGCCACTTCTTCTCTTAATTTTCAGCAGTTCTCGGTCTTGTGGCCAAGAGTGACATGATACTTACATATCAGGTTAGGGTCTCTCTAGGTAAGGTCGAACTGCAATGGCCGAGACCTCTTGGTATCCTTGATGTACCTAATAGAATATATGATGATGCTAGCATCGACATTGAAGTTACATTACGATAACCTCGGTGCCTTCCTAGCCTAGAGTGGCCTATTGAAACCGTTTTTGCTCATGAGTCTCCAGTTTCTATAGTCTCGATCAATCTTCTTCTCGTTTCTTGTAGGGTTATGCCAAGATTTGTTACTCCTCCTGTCTCCGCTACACAGTTGATACCGGTCTTTGTTCGGTGTTGGTTCATGGTCGATGACTCTCTTAGACTTATCATTAGTTCTGATGGGATATACGGACTCGGAGGGAGACCCAAGCTAATCTTCCTCAACTCTGATACTTGACTAGAACCGGTCATAGACGTCGGCGCAATTACGCCGGGGTACTCAATCAAATTTTGTTTTAACTATTGTGAAGTTTAGGATCTTGGGGGTTAAGTCCTTGAGTCAATGCCTGAACGGCCCAATTATCCGCAACCGGAGGCAAGTCCATATGTTCCATTTGAAACCTCGATACGAACTCCCTGATCATTTCGTTGTCCCTTTGTTTTACCTTGAAAAGATCCAACTTTTTGGTCTCGACCTTGATAGCCCCGGCATGCGCTTTCACTGAGGCATCTGCAAGCATAGCAAACGAATCGATAGAATTTGGGGGTAAGTTGTGATACCATATCAAAGCTCCTTTTGACAGGGTTCCTCTGAACTTTTTTAGCAAAACCGACTCGATTTTGTCATATTCTAAGTTGTTTCCCTTGATGGCACATGTGTACGAGGTCACATGCTCATTTGGATCCTTGTTCCATTATACTTCGGAATATCGGACATACGGAACTTCTTCCGGATTGGCTTCGGTGTCTTGCTCGGAAGAAAAGGCTTTTGGACAAGTTTCTTGGAGTCCAAGCCTTTCAATATTGGGGATGCTCCTGGGATTTGATCGACTCTAGAGTTATAGGTCTCCACTTTTTTGTCGTTGGCCTCAATTTTATTTTCCCCCAATTCTAAACCGCTTTGTCAGTTCCTCAAGCATTTTTATTATTTCGGGATTAGCCCCGGGCTCAGCTTCACCCAGCCTTTCTATGACTTGCCCATTTCTTCAGGTGTTTTCCCGAGATAGTTCAAGCTCAACTCTGCTGGGGGCGCGTCTTTGATTTCCATTTATGCTATCACCGCCTGTTTGGCCAGTAACATTTCAAAAATCACTCACAGATTGATCCCGTTGCCTTGACCTTCGGGTGTACCTCGAGTCATTAACCATTGATCTGTTGTTGATAAATCTTCTTTTTTGTTAATCATTGATCAGTTGTTCATACGGGCCATGATATTCGGTAAAGCGCGGATATCACGGCCCCTCGTTAGTCATGTGCCACCGTTTGATTGTGCCTTCCGAGGTCTTGGAGCCCAAACAGGATTCGGGGGGCGTTGTCTCGATGGCCCCGGTGGTGAGTGCTTCATCTGGGCCTTAGTGCGAGAGGTTCTTGGCTTCGATCTCGATTCCGAGTAGTTATGTCATTGCTTCGTTTCCTCCACCAGGAAATTAGGGTGCACGCTAGCCCCATTTTTACCCGTATACATATATAAAGATAATTTCTACTTTAATCATAATTTATGGATAATTTTGTATTCTCTCTTCACATCAAAAGACTACAAAGAATATTTAAAAGTGAAAAAGTATGTTTTTACTTTTGGAACTATTATAGGTGTCTATTTATAAAATGATACAGCTGAATATTTAGCATGATTTATAGACAAGCGAATTGATTTGATCTCAAAATGATAAATAAATTAAATAAAATACAAGACTTAGTATTAAAATCGAGATTTAATAGCAGATAGCTCGATTCCGAGAGCAAGGATTCCGAAGACAACAATAGTAATAATATTAAACAGAAAATAAACTATTATTTAGATTGGAATAATGTGTAGCATAAGTTTGTCAGAATTTTCGTTGTTCCAATGGTTGTTGAAGCCACTACTTATAGCTATACCTAGGGAACAAGGTTCTAGGATCAAGCCCCTCTTAAATGACAATAATGGAGGTCGTTGATGAATATGTAACGGTAGGTCATGAATGCCAAAATTCTCTGTAGTTGATGTGTATTTGATACTAAGGAATATTCTTTATTGAAAATCATCAGGTGGAAAATATTTGTTTTCCCCTGTTGACAATGTTTCTTCGGGGTCTACTTGATGCCAACCGAAGTTGTTGCCCTCAATCTTGGTTTCCACTCACTTCATCTTTCATCTTTCGTCTGTCCCCTGTTCCAGGTGTCACTTTGTCATTTGAGTATTTAGTTCGAAATGATTTTACTCTATACAAATAGGCCCCATGCTTTCTGGTGGCACATCATTTTGTCACCGAAAAGTTGGTGAAAATTCTTTTTATGGCGGAAATTTCTGAACCCTTCTAAAATGTTTCTAACGCATGATAAGACGTGCGTTTCTTCATATTTAACACCCCAAACACGTGTTACTCCACGTTTTAGCAATATTTTTGCCGGTTCTCGAAGTAACCATGGCCACGATTTTAGCTGCCTATTCCTTTACTTATACGCCTCATTCTTCTTCTTTTACACTTAACAGTTTTACAAACTCTCTTAACTTCTTTGCATTCAACTCTTTTCTGCTTTCATCCTCCTTTAATCTTCTTCAAAGAAATCTCATCACCTTTTGGTGATCATGGCTTCTTTTCTTAACTTTTCGCAGAACTCTGGTCTTTTCTTCGGTGGGGGTCCGCAAGGAGAGCAAAGACAAATAAATCGGTGTTGATGCTGACCCCCCTATGGCGGGCATCATCATCCCCAAATGTCTTAACACATCCAAGGACTTTGAAGAGAAGTTCCCTCCTTCAAGCTCTTGTACTTGGGTTGTTGGCAGATACCTCTCCCGATCTGGTGGAGCGAGTAACCATCACTAAGAAGGGCTTTATGTACATTTATCTGTACCCATGATTTTGGAGTTGTGCAATCAGTACTAGGTTTGTTTGGCACAAGTGGGCCCTTCGATTTTGGCGAGCGGTGGCCTGTCTGCGGCGGTTGTGCCATGAAACAAAGGAGGAGCTCACCTTGGCTCGTATGATGAATCTCTACTCCCCCAAGATTTTCCGTGGGGGAGTAATAAATTTCATCAAATGTGGCCACCATGATTCGCTCTCCATCATGGATGACGACAACGACTATGGGTAAATGGAGCGATTTGTCGTTGTTGCCACCAGGGATATCATCCTCGCCACAAATTCATCCTTCCCTGAGTCTTGGACTCGTACACGTAAGTTCAAGTCTATCTCTTTTTCCTGAAAACGGTTGTTCAATGTCGTTGATGATCCTTCTCCTTTCTTTATTTCAGCAACTCAGTGGACACCACCAAAGGTTGAATCTTGGACCAGTGGGTTTAGAAGATTATGGACATCACCACGCCTAAGGCACGCCGGTGGAAAGAGTGGGCTCCCAAATACGGATGGAGGGGAAAGAATCATGGTAAATTGACTCGTAAAACTGATTATGCCTTCACTTTATCTTTGCACATAAGAAAACTGGTTCATCTCACTTTTTTGTTGGATTCAGGTCTCCCCCAGGGCTTTGTGACCATCCCTGAGGAGGACATTTTGGTTGATCTTGTAGAGGCTGCGAGGTTGTTGGAGGAGGCTTTCACCCGAACATGCTCCATCGGATCTGCTTCCGATGCAAGTGCTTCCTCTCGCAGTCTGGCCGGAGAACAAGCAACCAAATAGGTCGCGTTCTTCTTAAATCGAGGGAAGAATAAAAAGGTGAAGAAATCCGCACCCGAGCCAGTCGAAGTCACCGTAGTTATTGACGATGATGGGGAAGCCAATGATGAAAGGGCTTTCCTACAAAGGAGAAAATGTCTTTTATCAGCTCAACAGAATGCTCAATCTAAATAGCTTATAACCCCAACACGGGAGGATGCCTAAGCACTCTGGAGAGATTTTGACTTGGTGGAGAATGCCAATTTTCCCTTCTCGGCCCAGTTGCTGCTCCTACTACTGTGAGGCCGAGTATCTGGCCTCTTCCGCCTTCGATTGGTGAGCAACCAACCAATAGAAGTGCCTTCGTAGCAACTTCTTCTCAACCCACAACACCATCGACTTCATCTTCTTCTATGCCGGCCATACGTTCATCACCAGCAACTACTGCATCGCCCCCACTGGCCGCAGACGCCCGAGAGAGGATGTCCCTCCTCCCTAGTCCCCAGACCATGAGCAATTGGGGCGCAACTACTCGCCCCCTTCTATATATCTCTATAGGAGGAGGAGTGTCTCCCTCTCAATATCTATTGAGTGCCATATGCTGCCCCGGACGGTGGAACTCGCCAATTATTTGAACTTGCTGGCTTCAGAAAATGATAAGAAGAAAATACACTCTCTTTCGGGAGAGTGTTTGTTAAATAATTCCATGTATAATGCGGCACTGGTAACGTACTAGTTCCCTTTACTACTTGTTTCTTCTTGACTTGCTATGACAAGGCTTCTAACTTGGTTTTTTGCTTCGTATGCCACCTTTATTGCTTCCGAGGGCCTTCAGAAATTGATCCTCGGTAAAGAAGGACTCCAGTTCGAGTGGGACCATTTTTTGGCCGACAGGGACAAAATTGATGCTCGCCTCCCGGTGCTGGAAGAAACACCTGTTGAGGTGGGTGAGTTAGAGGCTTGGTTGCAATAAAGTGAGAAAGAAATTATGTCCCTTAGCTAAGAAGCCTCACAGCTAAATGTACAGTTTCAAGAAGCCAAGGCTAAATTGTCTGAGGTCCAAAATATTGTGCTCGTTGCTGCCGAGCGCGAACCTGCCTCTATTGAGAGAGTGAATAACTTGGAAGCAACCTTGAACTCCAAAGTTGGAGAAGTTTTTTTTGCCGAGGATAAGCGTGCACAGATGGAGGATAGGTATAAGAGGATTATGGGAGATAATAAGATTCATATAACCATATCTGTGATCTTGATCATAGCCTTAGTGCCACGAGATCCGAGTGGGAAGGCCTTTTGACTGAGGTTGATCGGCTTAAATCAGAACTCCAGCACCGAGCGGAACTAGATTCCCTCACTATTGAAAAAACATATTCTATGTATAGCATGAGTAGAAAAAACTTGGAAGAGGCCAAAGCGAACGTCATTGATATTGATGGTGAAATCGCCAAGGCCCGAGAGTTGAAGTTAACTGCTTGAGGATACCTCCCGACTCAACCTGATGCAACTGAATCTTCTGGTTTTTGGTTCTGAGTTCTCAAGAACTGAGGGGGAACTTGAGGAGAATAAAGAAGAAGTCCAAGATCTCGAGTCGACGGCATATCCGCCTACTCCTCCTAGTGGTGATGATGCTCCTCTTTCCCCGGGCTCTGGGGGCAATGTAGTTCCTTTGTTGTTTTGTTTTAGTATTTTTGCACTTGTGCTGCTTGGCACATTTGATAAATAAAAAAGTGCTTTTAGCTTAAGCATTGCATAAAGTTTACTTTTTTTGCATTGAATTATGCAAGACTTCAGGTGCATTTTCCTCGATAGCATGTAGGTTCCGGGCCAAAACTCTTCAGGAACCAACCCTTTACTGTGTGGTTTTCATAATAGAGGGACCTCTTATGTTTACCGTGCTCTTGAAGAGACGTCCCCTTTTCACTATGGAACTAGCATTTGAAGTACTTGATTAAATTTCAAATAATAAAATAAATTCATCGTCTGGACAAGAAACAAGATAAAATCAAAGGATTTTATTTATTCCTTCTATCATCAAAAGTACATAAGCATTCATTTTGCTGAAAGAAAAGAAATTGGCATTACATGTAGCTTATTTGTACAACTTATTTCTATGGGGCTGGTAGTGCAGTCCCCGGTCCCGATGAAATATTTTTGTTCATGAATTTTGTAGTGGCGATTTCTATGGAAATCAGGTTGTCGGATACTCATATAATCCCCCCTAAGTGTTAGGATGCAGAGAATGCGAATTAGAACACTGGAAGTCTTGCTCCATTGAAGATTCCACTAGTGAATGGTTGGATAATTTTTGGTCTGATAGCAAGCTTCGTTTCCCGTTAGGAACTTAGTTATTGAGCCACAGATTATCTAACCACCCCTAGTGGCTTGTAGGGAAAACACTTGTAAATGGTTTAATAGCCTTTGGTTCGGTGGCAAGTTTTGCTTCCCATTAGAAATTTTCCACCGAGCCAAAGACTACTTAACCATCTCACAGTGGCTTGTTGTTTCGATGTCTTGTCATTTAAAGGTCTTATTTCTGCTGGTAGCATTTCCTTCGTAGTATGCTTTCTGTTTCTACCTCATTAAAAACCTTGCTAGAAAAAACCAATTGGGACAAAAATTGGACGAAGGGAAAAAGAGTGCCAACACTTACTTTCAGTATAAGCGGTGCTCATCAGCAATAATACCTTTTGAGGTGAGTCATGTTCCAGTTACTCGGAAATTTGACTTCGTCTTGGTTTTCTAGTTCATATGATCCTTTCTCGGTGATAGGTGAAACATGGTAGGGTCCTTCCCAAGTCAGACCTAGTTTACATACGTTGAGACCTCGGGTGTTTTGAAACACTTTTTTTTAAAACCAAGTCTCCCACATTGAAATAATGGAGATTAGCTCTTCAATTATAGTATATTTCCATTCTTTGTTTCTGGGCCACCATCCTTATGTGCGCCAAGTCCTTGCGTTCGTCAAGCAGCTCTAATTTGACTAGTAATGCTTCGTTGATTGTTTCTTCGTCTGCTCGGAAGAACCTTAAGGTCGGTTATCCTACTTCCACCGGGATCAGAGCTTCTACTCCGTATAAGATAGAGAAAGGTGTCTCTCCCATGCTTGACTTGGCCGTCGTCCGATATGCACATAATACCAACTTGTCACGACCCATTTTCGGAGTCGTGATGGAACCTGAACCAGGCCAGCCACCCATTAACATATAAACTAGATTTCATTACCAGTGAAAATACCATTTTTCGATGAGTCTAAAGATAATAATAATAATAATGACTCCGTAGTTGAAACAATTTATGAAATTAAATCCAAATCCTACATTCCTAGACCCAGTGTCACACAGTCATGAGCTGCTAATACATAACATAGCTAAAAGAGGAACGAACAACATAGTCTGAAAAGTAAATAACGACAGGTAGAATAGGAAAGAGATGACAAGATCACGGTCGCCAGCTGCTACCTCGACAACTCTGATGGAAACTGTCCGCAATGACCAGAGCCGAGTCCCGATGTACCTGGATCTGCACACAAGATGTAGGGTATAACATGAGTACACCAACTCAGTAGTAACGAAACCAAACTATGGACTGAGAGGTAGTGACGGACCAAACCTCCGGTAGTTATGAATAACAGTGTATAAACTTGAGCATGACAGTAATATAACGGATAAAATAATGAAATGCACCAATTGTATATGTACAACCTACATGTCAGTATGTGATCATCGGTAACAGAAATAGAATGTACATGGTAACCCAAAATCTCAAAGGGATGTCCACTCAGTACTAGAATTGGCCTTCAGGCCCAGGGAAAATCCATCTCGGATTATAGATAACACAAGTGACGCAGTCACCTAGTACTGAGGGAAAAGGCCAATCTAGCCCAATGGAGAAGATCCATCTCCGGAACATATCACTCAGACAAAATCCATGTTCAGGGACGATCCATCCCTCAATATCTCAATAACTTCGGACAAGATCCATGTCCAGGGAAGATCCATCGCTCAATATCTGTGCGCTCAATGGGGGTGTAAAGACTCCGGAGGAGCTCCTATAAGCTCAAGTGTTATATCAAGACAAAGAAGGCATGATTCAAGGATCGTTGCGGTGTGCAGTCCGACCTCATAACTGTGTCAAAACCAGGCTCTAGTCCTCACTTAGTCAATACTTTCCAATCTCGCTCACAATGCTCTCAAATATATAAAAATCAGCCCAAAACAATGATAATATAGAGATAAACTAGCAATTTCTGAGACTGAGACATGAAACATATGCTATAACAGGACTGAGTGCATAATAGTGAATAACCACATATAGAGACAGCAACAATTGACCACTCGGGTCTGAACGCATTGGGCGTGAAGCCTTAGCATTTATATCTAACATGATTTCTAGTATGTTCAAAGTGATTTCAACCTTCACAGTGCAAGCATTGGCCTGAAATTACCGTTTGGCAGTGCCATAGGGTGAGCCAGGCCACAAACATTCGGTGTACGCCAGCATGCCCGTCACTTGGCAAGTGCGTCACCTTAATTAACATCAAATATCAGGTAATTTGGGTTTCGAACCCTCAGTTCCAAGTTTGGAAGCGTTACTAACCTCAAAACCGGCTAAAATACTACTCCGTAGTGCCCTTGCCTCTAAATTCGGCCTCCAAGTCCTCCAAATCTACCAACAATCAGATTTATATCATTATAATATGCCAAGGAATGAAACCCAATCGAAATTTATCAAAAATACTCAAAAATCCCGAAATTCGTCAAACCCGACCCCCGGGCCCACGTCTCGGAATTCGATAAAATTTACAAAATTGGAATCCTTGTCCTTCCCCGAGTCTACCCATATCAAATTTACAAAAATCCGACCTCAAATACCCTTTCAAATCATCACAAGAATTTCCCAACTTTTCTTCCCATTTTTCCCCAATTTCCACTTTGATTCCTCAATTTACATGGTAAAAATCAATACTAATTCATGAAATTAGATTAAAAGTGATTGAACAACACCCACAAGATTCCCACTGAAAATCTCTCCAACAACCTCCTTCTCCCGAGCTCTCTAATGGTGTTTTGAAATATGGCTTAAAACCCTCGTTTTTGAACTTAAACTTTCTGCCTAGAGATTTCTTCTATGCGATCGCGGACATCCAGTCTCGATCGCGGAGAACAACTCTACAGCCTCAATTAATTACCTTACGCTATCGCGAATGCCTCCATGTGATCGCGATACACCTCGACTTAAACTCACGCGATCGCGAACAGACCCACGCGATCGCGAAGAACAACTGGACCCCCTTCCTCACGCGCCCTTCAACCTTACGCGATCGCAGACTCACTGCACAATCTACTCAACCCACACAATCGCGAACTCCTTCACGTGATCGCGATGAATAAAACTATGTCCTTCCCCATCTAGACCTATGCGATCGCAAACTTCCTCCCGCGATCGCGTAGAAGGAAACCAGAAACTTCACACCAGCAAATCTGCCAAGTTTTCAAGCCAAAAGTTGGTCCGTTAACCACCTGTAACACACCCGAGGCCCTCGAGACCTAAACCAAATATACCAACACATCCTAAATGATCACTCAAACTTAGGCGAGCCTTCAAAACATCAAAAACAACATCAAAACTCCAAAAACCCATCGAATTCAAGCCTATGAACTTCCAAATTTCTAAATTCCACCAATCATGCCGAAACTACCCCAAAACAACTCCGATTGACCTGAAACTTTGCAGACATATCCAAAATGACATTACGAACCTGTTCCAACTGTCGGAATTCCATTCCAACCCCCATAGCCTATGTTCCACTGCCGATCGGAAATCGCCAAAAACTAACTTTCGCCAATTCAAGCCTAATTCTACACCGGTCATCACAAGAACATTTCGAACACACTCCTAAGTCCCAAATCACCTAAAGAAGCTATCCGAGTCATAAAATCCGCATTTTGAGGTCGTTTACCAATAAGTCAACTCCCGGTTGACTTTTCCAACTCTAATGCTACTTTTAGAGACTAAGTGTCTCAATTCCTTCTATAACCATTCCGAACTCGAACTAACCAACTCTAACACATAATGAATAGCCTAACCAAACTATGACAAGGCAGAAACAGTGAAAATAATGCATGTTCTGCGTAACGACCGACCGGGTCGTTACATTCTCCCCCTCTTAAACAAACGTTCGTCCATGAACGGGTCTAGAAACATACCTGGAGTCTCAAACAAGTGAGGATATATGCTCCGCATCTCCCGTTCGGTCTCCCAAGTAGCCTCCTCCACTGGCTGACCTCTCCACTGTACCTTCACTGAAGTTATCTCCTTGGACCTCAACTTTTTGACCTCGCGAGCCAAAATAGCCACCGGCTCAACCTCACATGACATATCATCCTCGAGCTGAACTGTGCTAAAGTCCAAAGCATATGACGGGTCACCAACATGCTTCCGGAGCATCGACACATGGAATATATGATGAACACTCGATAAGTTGGGTGGCAAGGCAAGTCTATAAGCCACCTCTCCAATCTTCTGAAGCACCTCAAAAGGACCAATAAACCGGGGACTAAGCTTGCCCCCTCTTCCCGAACCTCAAGACACCCTTCATGGGTGACACCTTCAGCATTACCTTATCACCCTCCATGAAAGACACGTCCCGAACCTTTCGGTCCGCATAACTCTTTTGCCTGGACTGAGCCGTGCGAAGTCGCTCTTGAATAAACTTCACCCTCTCCAACGCATCCTGGACCAAATATGGACCTAATAGCCTAGCCTCACTGGGCTCGAACCAACCAACCGGAGATCTACACCTCCTACCATATAAAGCCTCATACGGCGCCATCTGAATACTAGACTGGTAGTTGTTATTATGTGCAAACTCAGGTAGTGGCAGAAACTGATCCCACGAGCCACCAAAATCAATCACACAGGCATGCAACATGTCCTCCAAGATCTGAATAGTCCGCTCTGACTGCCCGTCGGTCTGAGGATGAAATGTTATGCTCAGCTCACCTGATTACCCATACCTCTCTGCACGGCCCTCCAAAACTGAGATGTGAACTGAGTACCTCTGTCAGAAATAATAGAAACTGGGACTCCATGCAATCGGACAATCTCCCTGATGTAGATACCAGCTAACCTCTCCGAAGTATAAGTAGTACTGACAGGAATGAAGTGCACGGACTTGGTCAGTCTATCCACAATGACCCAAATAGCATCAAATCCCTTCAAAGTCCATGTTGATCCGCTCCCAGTTACACTCCGGAATAACTAACTCCTGAAGCAATCCACCTGGTCTCTTGTGATCATACTTGACCTGCTGGCCGTTGAGGCACCGTGCTACATACTCAACAATATCTCTCTTCATCCGCCTCCACCAATACAGCTGTCTCAGGTCCTGGTACATCTTCGCGGCACCCGTATGGTGGAATATCGCGAGCTATGGGCCTCTGCTAATTTCATCTCTCGCAGGCCATCTACATTGGGCACGCAAATACGGCCATGAATCCTTAACCCCGTCGTCACCAATAGTCACATCTCTGGCATCACCTCGATGGACCCTGTCCTGAAGAACCAACATGTGACGGTCATCATACTGGCGTGCTCTAATATTATCATAGAGAGAAGACCGGGAAGCCATGCTAGATAATACCCGCAGAGGCTATGACAAATCCAATCTCACAAGCTTCCCTGCTAAGGCCTGAACATCACGCGCCAAGGGTTGCTCTACTGCTGAAAGATAGGCTAGACTCCCCAAACTCCCCGCTCGGCGACTTAGGGCATCGACCACTACATTGGCCTTCCCTAGATGATATAGAATGGTGAGGTCATAATTCTTGAGAAGCTCCAACCATCTCCTCTGACATAAATTTTTATCCTTCTGCTTCAGCAGATACTGCAAGCTACGATGGTTGGTGAAAATCTCACATTGCACCCTATACAAATAATGACGCCAAATCTTTAAAGCATGAACAATGGCAGCTAGCTCAAGATCGTGCACTGGATAATTCTTCTCGAGCACCTTTAAGTGTCTGGACGTGTAGGCAATCACCCTACTGTCCTGCATCAAAACTGCACCCAAGCCAACTCTACAAGCATCACAATAGACTGTGTAAGAACCCGAACCAGTACCAATACCGAAGCTGTGGTCAGTGCTGATTTGAGCTTTTGAAAGCTCTCCTCACACTCATCGAACCATCTGAATGGAGCACCCTTCTGGGTCAATATGGTCAGTGGTGAAGCAATAGAAGAGAATCCCTCCACAAAACGACGGTAATAACCCGCCAAACCAAGGAAACTCCTAATCTCCATAGCTGAGGATGGCCTGGGCCAACTCTACGCCGCCTCTATCTTCTTCGGGTCCACCTGAACACCCTCATTAGACACCATGTGACCCAAGAAAGCTACCGAACCAAGCCAAAACTCACACTTGGAGAACTTTGCATACAACTTCTCCTCTCTAAACTTCTACAACACAACCTTCAAATGCTGAGCATGCTCCTCCTGGCTACGAGAATACACCAGGATGTCATCAATGAACACAATGACGAATGAATCAAGGTAAGGATGAAATACGATGTTCATCAAATGCATGAACGCGACTGGGGCATTGGTCAGCCCAAATGACATAACCAGAAACACGTAATGACCATATCTGGTCCTGAAAGCAGTCTTCAGAATATCAAAATCCCGAATCTTCAGCTGATGATACCCAAACCTCAATTCAATCTTGAAGAACACCCTAGCTCCCTGAAGCTGATCAAACAAGTCATCAATACGAGGCAAGGGATATTGGTTCTTCACCGTAACCTTATTCAGCTGCCTATAGTCAATACACATGCGCATAGAACGATCCTTCTTCTTCACGAACAACACCGGTGCACCCCAAGGTGACACACTAGGCCGAATGAACCCCTTATCTAGGAGTTCCTGAAGCTGCTCTTTCAATTCTTTCAACTCTGTTGGGGCCATGCGGTAAGGTGGAATATAGATAGGCTGGGTGTCTGGCACCAAGTCAATACCAAAATCAATATCCTTGTCAGGTAGCATGCCTAGCAGGCCTGCAGGGAAAATGTCCGGGAACCCACGGACCATAGGAACAGAATACATAGAAGGAGTCTCACTACTAACATCACTCACAAAAGCCAGATAAGACTCACATCCCTTCCCAATCATACGTTGAGCCTTCATGTAGAAAATCACCCTACTAGGCACATACTCCACCGAACCTCTCCACTCAATCCTCGGTAATTGGCTAAGGTCACGGTCTTGGCGTGACAGTCAAGAACAGCATGGCACGGAGATAGCTAATCCATGCCCAATATCACATCAAAGTCAACCATGCTAAGCAATAATAGGTCTACCCGCTCGGGCCACTTGCTTTTCGCTGCTTCTAATCTCTTTTTGAGGTTTTGAATAATCACCTTATTTGTTTATTCTCCTTGCCCATTTGCGCTTGGATGGTATGATGAAGATATGATTCTTTTGATTCAAGTCTTTAAGGAATTTTGTGACCTTTGAGCCTATGAACTGTGGCCCGTTGTCGCAGGCGAACTCCTTTGGTATTCCGAACTAGAAAATTATATTCTCCCATAGGAAATCAAACACTTCACACTCGCCTCTGGTAAGGACCTGCTTCAACCCACTTTGTTAAGTAATTAGTTAAAATTAAAAGAAATCTTACCTTCCCAGGAGCTGGTGGTTGCAGCGCGACTATATCTATCCCCAAAGTCATGAATGGCCATAGGGATAATACAGAACGTAACAGTTCTGTTGGTTGGTGCACTAACGATGCATGTCATTGACATTTGTCGTATTTTGGGACGAACGCTTTAGCGTCTTGTTCTATCCGGGGCTAGCAGTATCCTTCCCTAACTAATTTTAACACCAATGAATCTGCACCTAAATGATTTCAACAAATTCCTTTGTGAACACTCTCATGACGTAATTATCCTCGTAGCTCCTAAGCAACGGGCCAATGGGTCTTGGAACAACCTTCTGTATAACTATCCTCCCTAGAAGTTGTAGTGAGCTGCTTTGGTGCAGAGTACCCTAGACGCCTTCAGGTCTTCAAGCAGCTTGTCGTGTTCAAGGTAGTGTATGATCTCATTCCTCTAGTCCCAAAATAGGTTGGTTGTATTAATTCATAATAACCGTCCACATCCTGTACCAAGGCATGAGTTGTACGACAGTACCGGAATCTGATCCCTTCATTTCTGTGGACGAGCTTAAATTGTCCAATGCATCTGCTTCTACGTTTTCTTCTCTCGGGATATGGGTGATGGACCATTCCCTAAACCGTGCGAGCAGAGTTTGAACTCTCACCGCATATTGTTGCATGAGTTCCTCCTTGATGTTGAAAATTCCATATACTTGATATACCACCATATGGGAACCGCATTTGATTTCAATGACCACAGAGTGTATTTCCTGGGCCACCACAAGTCCTACAATCAAAGCCTCATACTCGTTTTCATTGTTAGTCAAGGAAACAGTTTTTGTTCCCTGCCTCATGACTGTTCCTGAGGGCGTGATTAACACTACCCCAAGCCCAAACCATTTCACGTTGGAACCTTCGCCCGTGAACAAGGACTAAACTCCTAATATCATATCTGCCACCATCACCGCTTCCTTTGTGGCCAATGGCAGCAGCCCGGGACTGAAACCGGACACAAAGTCGGCCAAAACTTCTAATTTAATTGCAGTCTTGGGTTTATATTCGATATCAAATTCACTAATTTTGACTACCTATTTGGCCAATCGACCTAACAACTCAGGTTTGTGAAGGACATCCCGCAGGGGAAAAGCTATCATCGCGGCTATCGGGTGGCATTGAAAATAAGTCCTAAGCTTGCAAGCGGCTACTACGAGAGCTAAGGCCAATTTTTTGAGGTTTGGATAACGTGTTTTCACCCCCGATAAAATTTTGCTAATATAATAGATAGGATATATCGTACCTTCGTCTTCCCGGACTAGAACGGCATTTATCGCTACCTCCGAGACCGCTAAGTATATTAGAAATTATTTGCCTTCCTCCGCTAAGTATATTAGCAATTATTCGCCTTTCTCCGAATTTGATAGTAACGGAGGGCTTGATAAAAACCGTTTAAAGTATTTTAGAACTTGTTGGCATTCTGGAGTCCACTCGAAGTTGTTCTTCTTCTTCAAAAGTGAGAAGAAATGATGGCATTTTTCGAGGACCGAGAAATGAATCTACTTAAAGCGTCTAGTCTTCCGGTTAGTCTTTGGAATTCTTTCACATTTGTCAGCTGGTATGGAATGTCCTTGATGGCTTTAGTTTTGTCGGGATTGACTTTGATCCCTTTTTGAGACACCAGGAAACCTAAAATTTTACCAGAGATGACTCTGAACGCAAACTTTTCAAGGTTAAGCTTCATGTTGTGCTTCCTTAGGATGTCAAAAGTTTCTTGGAGGTGTTTCAAATGGCCACTTGATTTCAAAGACTTAACCAGAATATCATTTATGTAAACTTCCATTGTTTTTCCTATTTTCTTTTCGAACATTTTGTTCACGACCCTATGATAAGTGGCTCCGGTGTTCTTAAGCCCGAAGGAATCACATTGTAGCAATATGTGCCAAAGTTTGTTATGAACAAAGTTTTTTTCCTGATCCTCCGGGTTTATCTTGATTTGGTTGACCTAGAATAGGCATCGAGGAAACTCATCAACTCGTGTCCGTCTGTTGCATCAATAATTTTCAATGTTTTGCAATGGGAACAATCTTTTGGTTACGCCTTATTCGGGTCCTTATAATCTACGCACATGCGGAATTTAATATTCATTTTTTAAACTACAACTACATAAGCTAGCCAGTCGGGATACTTTACCTCCCGAATTGTACTGATATCGATCAATCGAGTTACCTCATATTTGACAAACATGTTTCTGACCTCGGCAATTGGGAACTTCATTTGCCTTACCGGAGGGATGCTAAGGTCTAGGCTTAACTTGTGCATGCCCACTTCTAGTCGGATACCTATTATATCCATGCGACCATGCAAAACAATCAACATTAGTTTTAAGAGATTTTGTAAATCCTGACCTAAGCTCGGGTTTTAGTCCGATCCCCAAGTGGAACTTCCTCTCTTGAAACTTTTCAATCAATGCCACTTGTTCGAGTTCTTCCACCGTATATTTGGCCGCGTTCGTTTCTTCCGGTACCTGGAAATACTTTGGTGCTTGGTAGGATTCCGACGGCTCCTTCCCTTTGTCATCTTCATTTGGTTTGGGAGGAGGTGTTGGTTCCTGTAATTGCTATGCTGCTTGTTCCTTCCCTTTACTTCTGGAAACCAATACCGTGTACATCTCCCTTGCTACCAGTTGATCTCTTCTTATTTGTTCGATTCATTCTAGAGTTTGGAATTTCAAAAGTTGGTGATATGTTGATGGCACGACATTCATCTCGTGTAGCCATGGTCTGCCAAGAATTATGTTGTAACCCATGTCACTGTCTACTACATCAAATAAGGTAGTCTTCATGACCTCTTCGGCATTCGTGGGCAGCAGGATCTCTCCTCGGGTTGACACACTTTCTAAGTTGAACCCGGCGAGGAGCTTTGCTGCCGGAATGATACTTCCGGTTAGCTTGGCTTGCCCCAGCACCCTCCATTGAATGATGTTGATTGAACTTCCTGGGTCCACCAAAACACATTTAATTTTAAAATCTATAACGGTAAGAGAAATTACTAGGGTATCTTTGTGCGATAATAAAATTCCATCGGCGTCTTCTTCTATTAAGGTGATATCGTCCTCGACGACTTCCTGGAGTCTCTTGCTATGAGTCACCGGTACTTTTGTCATTTTTGTTGTAGAGATAGTTACACCATTGATCTCGTTTCCCCTGAAAATCATGTTGATGGTTTGCCAGCGAGGGTCTTCACCTATCTTCGAGGTATTTGTGTTATATCTGTTGCGAATGCAAATTTTTTTAACATGGTCGCTTAAGAACTCTCGGATATGGCTATTTTTTAACAATGTCACCACCTCCTTGCGCATATGTCTGCAGCCCCCAGTCTGGTGGTCGTTAGTCCCACGATAATCGCACAATAGATTAGGATCCCTTTGGCTAGGATCATATCTCATCGGCCTCAAGAACCGTGCTTCCTTGATATTCCTCATCATCGATACCAGATCCACTACGCTTACACTAATATTGTACTCGGACAGTTTGGGATAGGTGGAATCCTGGGAACCGATACCTCTTTATCTTGAAATGACCTGGTATTCCGGCCACGATGAGTTCTTCTATCTGGCGCAAACCTATCTGCATACCGAAACCCTCTGTCGCATCTTTCAGCCCTTTCGTAGGGCAAAACCCGGCCCTAGAAGATCGCCGATCTGTGTCGAAATCATTTGTAACGACCTAGCCGGTCGTTTTGCGTATTAGGATCCCGTTACCTTAAATGAAACCTTCCATAGCGTATGTTCATGATTTATGACTTGCGGGAGTGGGTGGTTCGGGATTTGGGAATGGTTTGAGTGGTTTAGGAACACTAGGTTCCTTAAGGTTGGCCTATTTGGCCAAGTTTGACTTCGGTCAATATTTTGAGAAAACGACCTCGGAATTGAGTTCTGATAGCTCCAGTAGCTTCGTATGATGATTTTGGACTAGGGTGTATGTTCGGCTCGGGTGTTCGATGACCCGGGAGCATTTCGGCGCCCGAAATGGAAATCAGGATTTCCTTATGTTCGAAATTTGGGGTGGGATGTGATTTTATGCTATCGAGGTCCTAATGAGATTCTGGGACCGGGAATAGTTTTGTATAGTCATTTATGACTTGTCTGCAAAATTTGAAGTCATTCTGAGTAGTATAGGCACGTTCGGCGCAATGAAGTGAGTTCTAGAATTCTTAAGTTCTTAAGTTGATTCAATTTGGTTTTGGGGTTGAATTTTGAGTTTCGTTGTTGTTTTTCATGTTTCGAAAGTTTGAGTGAGTCTGTATCATGAATACAGACTTGCCGGTGCTTTTGAACGGGGTCCCGAGGGGCTTGGGTAAGTTTTAGACCCCCGGGAGCTAAGTTGGAAAAACCAGATTTTTGTTGTCTGGTTTCCTTCTCTGCGATCGCAGGAGGAGGGCTGCGATCGCGGAGAAGTATTTTGGCCGGTCTGTTAGTTGTTCTATGCGATCGCAGCTTCCTCTTTGCAATCCCAGTGGGTTGAGTCCTTGGCCTTCGCGATCGCATTCCTGTCTCCGCGATCGCGAAAGGATGGATCCCATACCTTCGCGATCGCAGCCCCATCTACGTGATCGCATAGAGTCACCTCTGGGGCCGGGCACATTGTTCTTCGCGATCGCAGGACCTCAGCTGCGATCATAGAAGTCTGTCCAGTTGGCCTTCGCGATCGCAGGCCTCTGGTCGCAATCGCAGAGTTCTCATCTTAAATAATACTGCCCAGATTATGCTTCACTGTGATCGCAGGCCTCTGGTCGCGATCGCAGTGAAGCATAATCTGGGCAGTATTATTTAAGACGGGAACTAGGACATTTCCACCATTTGTGTCTTCCTCCTTGAGTTCCTAGAGAAATTCCAAGAGAACTACTCCACCTTGCTGATTGAGGTAAGTAAATTCTATAATCCTACTAGTTTTGAACATTAATTCCTAATGAATTTCTCTTCTAATCCTCCAAAATTCATGAACTTGGGTAGTAATTTAGGGGTTTGGGGAAATTAGTGAATTATCCTTTTTAAGCCATGAATTCTAGCATAAATTGCGTAACTTTGATCCTTTGGCTTCGGGAAATTGATTCCTTCAAGAATTTTCGAAATCCGAATGTGTGGGCCCGGGGTCGAAATTCCAAATTTCTTCAACAATGCCTAAACTTAGGTTAATTGGTTAATTCTTCTTCTTTGAGCATAAAATTGATTCAATTACGCTATGTTTGGCTAGTTGCGAGTCGTCGAGGGTAGATTTCAGAGATTCGGACGTATCCTTGATCCGAGGGGTGATATCGTCACGAGGTGAGTCTCCTTTCTAACCTTGTAAGAGGGAAATTGTCCCCATAGGTGTTCTATGTGTTGTATGTTTGTATTTGGGGGCTAC
>ML246568.1:47663-63281 GCA_005239495.1 Nicotiana undulata
TATATATATATATATATATATATATATATATATATATATATATATATATATATATATATATATATATATATATTTAATAGTTTTCATGTATTTTTGTTGGTAAATAAAGACTTTTATTACCAATTGGTCATTATGTAGATAAGGAGAAAAAAAAATAGCTGACTGTTGAACATATTATTCCAAGAGTTGACGTTAAGAAAAACATCTACCACCTGCTACTACAAACTTCTACTACTACCCTAGTGCTAAGGATAAAAGTTCAACATTTTCAATTTCCGAGCAAGCCTTGGCTTCATTGATCCCCTGCAATATACTTCTTGAATGATTTTCTTTATAATAAGATCTGGTGTTGAATATTTATCTTGAAACACCCTTTGATTTCTTTCCCTCCAAACATAGTATATACTTGCTGCAAGTGCTATCTTATAAACTTCTACTTCAAAACTTCTCCCATTTCATGTTCTTCTTCCCACTTTAATTCCTCCGACCAATCCATGTCCTTCCTGTTTACCCCTTGTCAGAACAAGATTTTATTCCACATATAAGCAGTATAGTCATATTAAAAAAATAAGTGTAAAATACTCTCGATTCCACTATTGCATAGAGGGAAAGATTGTGATATATCCATGTCTAAGTATAGATATTAGATGTCACTGGTTTGTTGTTTGTGACTTAGATAGGCAGTATTTGTTTTATTTAATTAAGGTATAGTTCTAAAGTCATTACGAACTGATAGATGTATGTAAATATATACATACTTGTTTGAATAAGATTTTTACTTTAACCCCCATAAAAATGCTAAAATGTATGTCAGAATTAATTGAGTAGAGAAACAATAATAGTAGATTATGTAAATCATAATTGTTATATTTTGAATAAGACATGTTTACCCTCAAAATCGAATAACAATTGAATTTATAAGGGGTTTTAAGGATGTGTGATGCAACTTGATACAAATTGAGAAAACAAATTAATATTGAAATAAATGACAAGAAAATAAACACAACCACCCAAATTGAACAGTCCTCGCCTTGAAGTTTGATCACCCTCATGCAAAAAAATGCCTCAATCGATATCAGAACAAATTCACAAGATAATAAGAACTAGAAATAATAGTGTATTGCCTTTTGATGCGTATTACAATGTCCATTACAAATAATCAGACACTTTGATATAGTAGAGGAATCCTACTTTAGATAAAATTCTACAGAAGGTAAGAAATCTCATGATTTGCCAATTAGAGGGTCACTCGTTGATGCGTGCCGAGATTTTTGCCATAATATCCGACCGGTTACAGATATTTCGGCCTTCCGTATTCGGTCCGATAATATTTTCTCGAGCTTGGTCGGAGCCGGGGTCGGTTCCAGAGCTATGGACTCGATGGTCTTGAAGACGGATGATCTAACTTTGTACCTTGGTTCGATATAATCCGGGATCGATTTTTAACCCTTCACATTTCAGTCCGACCTGCCATGCAATAGATGATCCGACCTGCCAACCGGGAGACTATAAAGGATCGAGAAAATCCGTAATCATCGTCTTCGTCATTCCCCTACTTGTTTTGTTGGGTCTAGGGAGACATCGATGATTGCTATTTGGCCTCCTATTTCGCTTCCAAACCTGGTTCCTTCGACCACGAGAGTGTTAATATTGAAATTATTTCATCGATAGCAAACTTCTTTTTTGTGGCTGGTTGTTCTCCGTAGATCGTATTAATCCCTCCTGGTGTCGGGAACTTCAACACTTGGTGAAGGGTCGAAGGTAGTGCCCTCATGTTGTGGATTCATGGCCTCCCAAACAAGGCGTTGTACCTCATGTCCCCTTCTGTCACATAAAATTTTGTCTCCTGGATGGTTCCGACTGCGTTTACTGGTAATGTTATTTCTCCCTTAATAGTTTCGCAAGACATGTTGATCCCTTTAGCACTCCGGTTGCAGGCACGATGTGGTCCTGTAAGCCGAGTTGTTCTACGACCCTTGATCGAATGATGTTGGCCGAGCTACCTAAATCAATTAACACGCGTTTAAATCGAGATCTATTCATGAGTATAGATATTACCAGTGCATCATTATGGGGTGCATGATTTCTTCGGCGTCCTCGTCGTTGAAAGACAAAGTTCCTTCTGGTATGTAATCTCGAGTTCGTTTCTCCCTCGTGATGGATTTTTTGGTGCGCTTTAACATCGGACCTTAAGAAACATCGACCCCTCCGATGAGCATATGAATGACGTGTTGAGGTACTTCTTGCTCGGATTGTTTATTGGAGTCCCTGTTTCTGAATGATTTGGCTCGGTCTCTCAAAAATTCCGGAAGGTGCCCATTTTTTAGTGACCGCGCTACTTCATCTCTCAATTGTCGACAATCCTCCGTTCTGTGGCCATGAGCGCCATGATATTAGCACCTTTAGCTGGGATCTCTTTGGGATGGATCGGTTTGTAAAGGTCGAGGCCATTTGGTATCTTTGATGCATCCGATAGCTGATACGATGGCAGCCGCATCAACATTAAAGTTGTATTCGGATAATCGTGGTGCTTCTTTAGGTCTAATAGGCATGTCAAAGTCGTTCTTGCTCATGAGACCTCGAACGCTTCTCCTTTCATTTCGCACAGAACTTCGCCCAGATCCGTTGCTTTTACGTTCTCCATTATATGGTTGGTATCGATCTCTATTCAAACTCGGTTCTCAGTCAATCTTGATTCTATTGATGGGTTTGACAGGATGAAGGGACCCAGAAGGAGCCCCAAGTTCATCGTCTTTGACTCTGATCTTTGATTGGTATCGATTATGCACATCGTCCCAAGTAACAGTCGGGTACTCAATCAGATTCTGCTTCAACTGTTGTGAAGCCACCGAGCTTCAAATAGTGAGTCCTCGGGTAAAGGCTTGAACGGCCCAATCATCAGCGACCGGTGGTAGGTCCATCTGTTCCATTTGGAATCGAGACACGAATTCTCTTAGCATTTCGTTGTCCTTCTGCCTTACCTTGAAAAGGCCCGACTTCCTGGTCTCAATCTTGATAGCCCCGGCGTGTGCATTTACGAAAGAATCTACAAGCATAGCAAATGAGTCGATAGAATTAGGGGCCAAATTGTGATACCATATCATACCTCCCTTTGACAAGGTGTCTTCGAATTTCTTTAGTAAGACAGATACGATCTCGTCATCCTCTAGATCATTCCCTTTGATGGCACATGTGTAAGAGGTGACATGCTCATTCGGATCGGTCGTTCCATTGTATTTAGGAATCTCGGGCATACAAAACTTCTTGCGGATCGGCTTGGGGGCGCGCTCGGGGGAAAAGGCTTTTGCACGAACTTTTTGGAGTCCATGCCCTTCAATATTGGTGGTGCTCCCGGGATTTGATTAACCCTGGAGTTGTAAGTTTCCACCTTCTTGTCGTTTGCCTCAATATTTTTTTCCCCGACTCAATTAGTTTTATCAATTCCTTGAGCATCTTCATGATTACAGGATTGGTCCCCAATGATTTCTCACTCGATTCCCTTAAGAACGATTCAAGTCTGTGGACAACTTCCTGGGACGGCTTGGGCTCAATCCTACTCGGTGGGCGATTCTTGTTCTGAAACTGGGCTATCGCTGCCTGTTGAGCCTTCAACATTTCAAAGATCACCCGCAGGTTGATTCCACCATCTTCGCTGCCATGTGTGCTTTGAGCGGTTGATCGAACATCCCTACGGACGATGTCCCCGGGATCAGCGGCCAAATTTGCGTTGATGGTTACATGTGAGTTAACATCGATTGGATCTATAGTCGGGACTCCATCTAGATCGACAGGGGGTACGTCATTCCCCGGTGCTATGTTATCATTTTCGTTGTGGTGGCCGAAATCATTGTCAACGTATAGGGGTGTTGACCGAGAGTTCGACATTTTGTCCCTGGAATCAAAGATACTCCAAAGAACAAGTGTAAATAAGTGTGTGTTATGAAAGTTTGTACCAGGTAACCATTATTATCCTAGCGCCACGGTGGGCGCCAAACTGTTTACCCTCAAAATTGGATAACAATTGATTTTATACGCGGTTTTTAAGGATACGTGATGCAACTTAATACAAATTGAGAAATAGATTAATACTGAAATAAGTGACAAGAAAATAAAGACAACCCACCCAAATTGAACAGTCTTAGCCGTGAAATTTGATCACCCTCAAGCAAGAAAATGCCTCAATCTATATCAGAACAAATTCACAAGATAATAAGAACTAAAAATAACATTGTATTGTCCTTTGATGCGTATTACAGTGTCCATTATAATAATCAGACCCCCTTTATATCGTAGGGGGTCCTACATTAGATAAAATTCTACAAAAGGTAAGAAATCTCATGATTTGCCAATTAGTCGATCACTCGTTGATACATGTCGAGATTCTCGCGTGGTATCCAACTGGTTACGAATATTTCGGCCTTCTGTTATTCGGTCCGATAATATTTCCTCGAGCTTGGTCGGAGTCGGGTCGGTTTCGGAGCTACGTGCTCGATTTTCTTGAAGACGCATGCTCTAACTCCGTACCTTGGTTCAATATAATTCGGGACTGATTTTTAACCCTTCACATTTCATTCCCGACCTACAATGTAATAAATGTGTCCGGTTTCTACCGTATACAAGATAACTTCACTCCTTTGATGTCAAAATGTCTGGAATATACAAAATTTTATTTTTTCGAATTAAAGAGAAGGAAGCTATTGAGTCACATGGCCTCTTGCGGGGCCATATACTAGGGTTTGAAATTAATGATGTTAACCATTATTAAAGCTGTTTAGGATTCTATTTATTTAATGAACAGGGGCAAGGGTACAAAAAAAAAAGGGAAGATGACATGTAAGGATAAGATTCTTTGGAGGTGGCGACATTGGATAAGGTATCGAAAGTATAAGCGTTGATGAGTCATGTTGCACTTGGAATATATCCAAGATGCCAGAATCTGACCTAATTCTACCTATTTTTCATAAATAAATAAATTCCTCAGTCCTTAGTTGTCAGTCAGGAATCATCACGTCATAGATAAGTATTATTCTTTAAAAGAATTTAATTTTTAGGCACTGACCCTCCATGTAGTTTTTTGTATTACTAGTCCAATGATATGCGAGTACAAAACTTGTATACATTATAAGCGATATGTTTAGATTGTGAAATAAAAATTTAAAAAATTATATTTTATTGATCTCATTTAGCTAGTTCATTATTAAAAAAAATACCCGGTAAAAGTTCTCAGATGCCTTATTATACTGAGGACTTCTCTAAAAATATCTTATGAAAATATCTTTATTGTGTGACGTAATACTCGAAGCTAACAAGTGAAACAGAAATAGTTCACTACAATTCTTCAAATTTGGCAAATAATGCAAAAAAAAGTTAAATTTGCTAAGAAATATAGTTTAAAATAACAATATAAAATAAGAAAAAACAAAAAGAGAAAGGGAGATAATATAATATTTCATAACACAATCTTGATCTTTTAGATATTTTGGAATGAAAAAGGTTGACTCTATACTCATAGAAAAAAAAGCTAATAAGTGACATTGTAAAGTCTAAATATAATCAATATTGAGTTAATATTTTACAATAAAGAATTAAATATATATATATAGTAAAAATGAGAATTTGTCATTTGTTGGACAAATGAAAATGAAGGAAAAATGATCAATGATAACTCATTTAAAATATATTTACCTTCTACAATTTCATCCTTATTATTTTAAGTTTGCATTTTCACCAACTTGACTCTCAATACGATATTGTAACTAATTTTTGTTTAACCGTCAATGCTCTTCTTATGAAAATAAATAAATTGACGTATACTACTATTTTGAAATTACTTATATGATATATTATAAATTAGCTGAATTGAACTAGTTGATTCAAAAATTTATTTTGTTAGATGAGTTCAAAAACGTAATTATTCATTTTCAAGATTAGAGGAAATAATTTTCCTTATTCAAGTTCTTAATGTTAATGTTTCACTACAATTATATTCTTATACAATAAGAATTTTATGTTCAATGGATGAAAAATCGATCTGACATTTAACATAGAACTTAGTTTTTTAAATTTAAAATATCAAAAAGATAATTAAACTATAAGTCTTTTTCAATGTAAAATCTATTTGTAGCGTATATTATTGATCAACGTGTCATTATAATAATTTCTAAACTTTAATTTATTCTTTTTATCGCTCTTTTAGATTGTAAGCATTCAGACCCCTAAATATATTCAAGTAAAATGCCAAAATAAAAAGCTAACTACTTTAAGTCAGCATGTTAGAATCTTAGTTGAGGTAAGATTAATCTGCATAACTAAAATAAGGAAAAATTTACTATTAAGTAAACTTTGAATTGAGTTCAAACTCATAAATATAGGAAAATAATTAAATATTAGAAAGTTAATCAAAATAAATATTCCAAAACATTAGAGAAAATTAAATGGCTATTTTGTCTAGTGTAAACTTTATTTTTGAAGGATAAAAAAGGCGAACGTCATTTCGCTAATCGTAGTTTTAATATAGTATAGATAGATAGATATAAACTAGACTTAGTTGACTTAAAACATGTATAATTTGGTAAATAAAGTAGTTTATCTTTGATGTGATACTATTTTGTTATTTAAAAAATAGAGACATATATTTTTGGAATAATTTAATTTAAAACATGTAATTATATCCGCTCAATCTCCAATTGTGGAAGAAAATCCTAATGGTAGATGTATTGAAAGGCACTTGCCTGATCATAGCTAATAATGAAGATCCATTAATTAGTTGTGAAAATGGTGCCAGATAAAATCTAGTGGATCTAGCAATGAACCAATTAGCCACTGATGTGTTTAATCTTCAATTGATTGTAAAGCTTGTGTTTGATTATGTAGTTGGGTCGAAGCATATTGGATAATGCAGTTATTTCTGTTTCTCCCCAGATGATGTGGTCTGCACTTGTGCTTTTCTATTATTAATTTTGTCAATGGAGTGTGAGGTTAATCTATGGAGGACTCACTCCACAGTCAAGGATACCTCTATATGCTTTGCTCATGACTTGTTAATATGTTGTAGGCCACATAAAATCTCTATTATAACTATTTCTCTGAGGTAGATGGTTTTCAACACTTGAAAGATCATGCACTTTAATGCCCTTAGTATCCCCCCACTGCATGCATTCCTTTAACGGAGAAGATGATAAACTGATGGATCCTCCCTATAGTGGAAGGGTACTAAGTTATTAAAACTGTCATACTTGGACTCAGGTGTTCTTACTACCCAAAAATTAGTTCTGAAAATGTGTATGCCTAGGTTATCTGGAGGATTGAACATTATTAATTTTTATATATGAAATAAGGTACAATTTGCAAATTTCTTTGGATAGTGTCCTCTATAAGGACGCATGTGAATCCAATAGGTCCAGCTTCTACATAAAAGGGAGAGATACTTTGAGACAGCTCTACAAACTTGTTGTGAGAATGGAGTATTCAGAGTTTAAAAAGTACACATGTAATTAAATCCACAGTTTCAGAAGGTACAATAGAAGAACATCATAATGGTGCTAGGTTTAATGCCTAGACATCAATTTATCCTATGGATAGCTTGTTCGAAAAAAATTAGCTACAATTAATATAGGTTAAGTATAAGTTCTAGTGATGAAAAAATTACATATTACTATGGTGCAGGATTACGAGGAATAAAACAAAGGACTCAAGAAGCTCTATCATTCAAGTATGGAAGAAGTCGAGAAACGAAGAAGTAAAAGAACTAAGAAGAAGATGTGTCAACGGAAGCAAGTAAGGAAAGATAATGATTGAAGCGATAATGATTGAAGAAACACCCCAGAAGCAAAGGAAAGGAAAACTATCAGAGATTAGAGACGAGAAAAGGAAGAAGTAGCGGAAATTTGAAAGAAGAATCAATCAAGGAATTGATAGCAGATTGACGGAGGATATTATAGGATGGTCCCATCAGTCGCAACTTTCAAGAATGAAAAATCAATCATCATGTCCTTTCACCGACGCCATTTCCTTTCCTGTACTCATTCGTCAATCCGTTATTCTTAACTGTCACGCTCCAATATCCATCTAGTCGTGATGGCACCTAACCCAACCCTCTAGGTAAGCCAATTAACAATTATCCAATTCCAGAGAAGTTTATAGTACAATTAAATAGTAAAGTTATTGAATCTTATACATTTTTCCTAAGGACTGGTAGTCCAAATCATGGGCTTCTAAGCATAGAGTTTACAAAGTTGAAATGAAGTAAATACATCGTCTATTTGAAAAGTACATAAACAGAGTTTTATCGATCTAAGGCTACCATAAATAAGAGGTAACTACAACCGAGACGCAGGTACATCTTCAATCCAGCTCCCATCGAACATAGCAACATCAGCAGCCAACATTTGCACGCAAGGTGCAAAAGTGTAGTATGAGTACAACCGGCACATGTACTCAGTAAGTACAAACCTAACCTTAGGTTGAAGGTAGTGACGAGCTAACACAAATGTCGAGTCTAATACCAATACTCCACAACAATTCATAACAGCATAGTACAAGTAATAAAAGAAGTATCTCATAAATAAAATGCTCAGCTCATTCACATTTCCAGAAAATAGGCATGTTTTTCAAGTATCTTAGTGAAAACTCAAATCTTTTCCCGAAATTGCCAAAATACGAGTAAGCTTGAAAACTGTGATTTTTCCTAAAAATCCTTTCAACAATAAGTAAGATGTTTCATTTTCAGATAGCATGAGGAAAGCACATCTCTATGCCTACATGTCAAGATACATGTAAAATTATAAATGTCACCAAAACCGGATAGCAGAAGGAAATGCATCTCTATGTATGTGTCTCAAGTACGCATGTCAAATGAAGTGCCTCTCAATGATAAACTCATGTACTCATACTCTCAGAATAATCAATCTCATAGTATCGTATTCTCTCTTACCGTGCTCCATACTCACCACACTCAATCACTCAGCACTATACAATACTCGATGCGGCGTGCAACCCGATCCACATACATATATCCATAAAGCTCGTTGCGGCGTGCAACCCGGTCTATATATAAATATCCATAGGGATCGTTACGGCGTGCAACCCGATCAATATACATATATATAATCAACTGCGCTCATTAGGGGTGTGCAGACTCTGCAGGGGCTCCTTCAGCCCAAGCGCTATATAGATGCGGCGTGCAGCCCGGTCACATAAATTGTAATCAATATAACATGTTGTGGCGTGTAGCCCGATCCCAAAATATCACTCTCACTCAGGCCCTCGGCCTCACTTAGTGATTAATCTCTCCAGTCTTACTCACGGGCTCACAGGGTCATGAAACCTGACAACAATGATATGATGTATCAACAAATA
The DNA here is from genome assembly GCA_005239495.1 of Nicotiana undulata. NCBI lineage: Eukaryota > Viridiplantae > Streptophyta > Magnoliopsida > Solanales > Solanaceae > Nicotiana > Nicotiana undulata. The sequence continues at coordinate 57,021 of ML246568.1, forward strand.
ACAACTGATACATGATATGAATGTATAAATATGACTGAGTACGAAATATCAATGAAAAAAGTGACACGATAGTAAGAAACGACCACTATGGGTCCCAACAGTATCGGCATAACACATAAATATGATATTTAGCATGATTGACAACTCAATTACTTTATCACACAGTGAAAACACGAATATCAACAAAGTAGGACCACTATACAGTTCCATGGACACAACAAAGTTTCATATGGTGCACGCTCACACGCCCGTCACCTAGCATGTGTGTCACCTCAATACCAATCACATAACGCATATTTCGGGGTTTGATACCTTCAGCACTAAGTTTAGAAATGTTACTTACCTCGAACGAGCCAATTCTAATACCGAGCAAGCCAAGCGATGCTGCAAAATGTCATCTCGCGTGTTCCAACCTCCAAACGGCTCGAAACCAACCAAAAACAGCTCAAATACATCAATCAACGCTAAGGGGACTAATCCCAATTGAAAAAAGTCGAAGCTTTAATCAAAAGCCCAAAAATTGGCTAAAAGCTCAACTTGGGCCCGCACCTCAGAACCCGAAAAAACTCACAAAATCGACAACCCACTCAATTACGAGTCCAACCATACTAGTTTCATTCAAATCCGACTCTGAATCGGTGTTTGATCACGCCTCACCCACACTACTATATGAGTAGTAAGGCAAGGACCGTGTAGCTTTTACCCGATAAGGTCGGGATCGAATCCACAGGGAGTCTATATATGGGAGTGAGTGTCTAAGTGAGCTAAAAGGGGAGAGTGTTTCTAATTACACTTCTAAACATTGTTTGGGATTTACTATACTAATTTTACTCTATTGATTGCGAGCTAATTAATGACTAAGTATTTTTGTTGTTGTTTTCTGATGTTGATTAAGGCACTAGGGTCGTGACCTTTTCCTAGGTGGATATACAACGGGTTTCAAGTCTAAGGTCGGGGAATTAACTAGGGATACAGCTATAGCCAATGCACTAAGGTGCCCACTCTATACCTCTCGGTAGTTTGAGTGGCATTGCCCTAATTGCCTCTCTCGAGACCAATTGGGTGTCAATTAAACAAGCAATTGAGGCTTAGGTAGGGTATTACTCTCTCGAGGTTTAACCCGTTAATTAGGGCTCAAGTAGGGTTTTACCATTTCTGGGTTTAACCCAATTGATTAGGACTACCAATCTCTTGATAATGCCCTAATTCCCAATTAGGCTAATTTTCTAGACTCAAGCCCTCTTTCTCAAGAAGGACCCAAGCCATGGAAGGGCTAATTAGTGTTTGCAACAACTAATTATTGCAATAAGAACACCAAATTAGCCTAAATAACCAACACCCACTAATTTCCCAACCTTAATTTTACAAACCCATTACATACCCACACTAGGGTTGAGCCACAACCCTAGCTAATGGGTCTAGCTGCTCATAATCAAAGATGACGACAATGATAGAGAAAAAATAGACTCCATTAATTGAATTTTAACAAGGAAATTGATGTTTCAATGTTAAAATTACAAGAAGTAAGCTAAAGAAATCAAAAACCCTAAGTAAGCTCGTGTTTTCTGCTCTGAAAATTATCAGATATGTAAAAAAATTACAAAATAGTTTATTTATAGTCTGCCAAATTTTCAGACAAAAATGCCTCTGCGGGGCCACCGCGGACCACGAAAACACGACTGCGGTCCGCGAAAATCATCTGGGTCTTGACTGCCGGGCTGCTAAAATTGAACCACCACGGACCGCGAAATTGGGACCGCGGCCGCGGTGAGTTTTGCCTTGGAACTGGTTCTCTGAAGTAGATCTTCGCGGACCGCGAAATTGGGACCGCGGTCACGGTGGAACCCTGCCTTGCCTGCAGCATCTCTGAAGTCAGCCACCGCGGTCCGCGAAAACTGGATCGCGGCCGCGGTGGCCTTTTGCCTGATAACTTTTTGTTGTCTTCGATCCTTGTGCCGGATTCACTCCTGTTTTGAGCATGTTTTAGACTGAGTGTCCTCATTTTTTGGTTCAATCCTGCAACAAGCACAACGTGTAAGTTTTCGGGGTTATTTTGTGTACAATTATATCCAAAACTCAGGTATAGAGGAACGGAAAACGAGGCAAAAATCCAAGTTATCAGTGTTCAATATTCAAAAACTTGTATTATGAAACTTTAAGCTAAAAACCTCCAATTTCTCTATAAAATTCATAAACCAACTGCCAAAAATGAATATAGATTCGTTGAATAAGATCAGAACCAAGTTTAGAATACTTACCCAGATCCTTGTGATGAAATTTGCTCCAAATATCGCCTCAATCTCAGTCCCACATCTCAAAATATGAAGAAAAAAACCAAGACCCTTGATCTATAGCTTCTTTCAGCATTTTCGCATTTGCAGATACGTGGCCGCATCTGCGACCTTTTCTTTTGCGGAAAAAGGCTCACATTTGCGAGACAACCTCGACCCTCCAGTGGTCGCTTCTGTGATGCTCAGAACCGCATTTATAGTAGCGATTCTGCGCAATCCTTCCGCATCAGCTGACTCCCACCCAATAACGCATTCTCGTACATGCGCATCTGGGCTCGCTTCTCCGGCCATCGCACCTGCTCATTACCAGTCGCATGCGCAAAACACCAGAACCAGCAGCTTAGAAAAAATCCAAAATGCGATGAAATGATCTGAACCTCGTCCGAAACTCACTCGATCCCCTCGGGACCTCGTTCGAACATGCCAAAAAGTACCATAACACAATACGGACCTACTCGGGGCTTCAAAACACACAGAACAACATCAAAACAAAAATCGCACCTCAATTCGAAATCTATGAACTTTGAACTTTTCAACTTTAATAACTCGTGTCGAAACATAGCAAATCAACCCGGAATGAACCCAAATTTTGCATACAATTCCCGAATAACATAACAAAGCTATTCCAATTCCTGAAACCACAATTTGAATCTGATATCATCAAAGTCACTTCCGGTCAAACTTTTGAACTTTCTAAACCTTCAAATTTCCAATTTTTACCAACTTGTACCAAAACCTTCTAGAAACATCCAAATGAAAATCCGGGCATACGTACTAGTGTAAAATCACCATCAAAACCTAACGGAACCGTCAAAACTCTGTTCCGGGGTCAAATTCACAAAAGGTCAAACTTGGTCAATTCTTTCCATTTAAAGCTTCAACAATGAAATTCATCCTTCCATACCGATTCCGAATAACCTGAAACCAAAACTGACGATTCACATAAGTCATAATATATCATACGGAGCTATTCATACTCGTAAACTACCGAGATAAGTACAAATGCACAAAACGGCCAATCGTGTTGTTACATTAACCCTCTGAATCACCTTTCCTCTTCTTTATTGTTCTTATCGCTCAGAAACCTTTCTCCAAAATCCTTTCAACGGAAAAATATTCCAAGAATCCCTCTGCCTCCACCATAAAAAGTATTCACCCCAAGGAAAAACCCTCCCATCAACCTCCGGAATAAGTAGACCTAGGGTCCGACCACTCTGAAGGGTTTGTGTCTTCTCAGGCAAAGCCATCTGGCTACACTTACCAAATAAGCAAAAAGGCTCTTGGCAAAAGCCCCATGTAAGACCCCCCTCCCCCCCCCCCTGAAACCAAGGTAGACCTCTCGAGTTCTCTAGAGTTAAAACCTTAATTTCTGGGATACTCCAAATAGAGACTTCTTCGTTGCCCTCAAAGAAAATCCCATTGGCCATGGCAGAGTAATCGATCTTGACGACGTGGAGGCCCTCAATTGTAAGTTAAAGGACTTGTTCGTTTTTTAGGGATAGTCAAATTTCCTCTATTTACCCCTCCTAAAGTCTATGAACCTCTAGTGAGGATGTTCAACGCCAATCTCCCCTCTTAGCAAGCCTGATAAGCTAGAATCCCTAGTTCTAGAAAAATGTATTATTCTTGATTGTGCCATGTTTGACTCAATTTTTCAGTGTAAGTGATCTAATATTCCCATGCTTTTCTAAACTACATGGCCTGAAGACTTTGAAATTGCTTTTGATCAAGATTTTTGTATAGCTCAGTGTCCCTATGATTTCCTCCCTAACCAATTAGGTCCCAATGATGTTAGTTTTAAAACCCGAGTTCTGGCCCACATTGTTGCAACTACTCTTCTTTCTCGCACTGGCTCTTTCTCCACTTTAACGAGACACCTTTCTTTTCTACTGTCTAGTAACCAAGCTTAAGGTCAAATTGTCCTCATGGGTCATAAATTTTATGGTTGAAAGTGCTTATATGACCCCACCAGTCTACCATATGGTATAGTCGTCATCGTTCTTTTGGCATCCCACAAAATCTATATCATAGAATATCCTTTTGTCTCTGTCACTAAATCCTACAACTCTAGAGATATTGCCAGTATAGGGTATATGTGTGTTAAGGGTTCCTAGGTGAAGAAACATGAGGGAAAAATCAAAAATGTTCAACCTGATTCAAAGATCAAAGCCTTTGGTTCCCATTATAGTGTAAGTGATCCTGATCTTGTAGGAAATTGACTGATAATGAAAACAAACTGACCATCATCAAGGACTTTCTTGCTGCAACTCAATCAACTGTTGGGGACATTCATGCCATCTCCAAAGAGACAGGGTCCGATGTTTCGAAGTAAGGGTCAAAATTCTCAAGTTAGCAGAAAATGCAGTCACAACCCTCAAGGAAGTACATGACAGGATTGATGGGGTGAAAGTTTCAGCAAATGCCAGCTTTGATCGTCTGAAGGGGGTGATTTGCAACACTTTTACTTATTTCTTGCGTCGTTAGTTGTGGATGTTTTAAACTGTTTTTTTTTTTTTGCTTTTTTGGACTGGATAACCAGTTGTTGGATGTTTTTCGTTATTTTTGCTAAACTCTGCATACATATAATTGCCTATATTTTCCTAAATTACTTGGCTTTGTCTACTTTATTTTATATATGTGTATATCCCTCTTTACTGATGCCAAAAAGGGGGAGAAAAGGTTAATTATAGTACAGGTAAAATAGAAGCACTTGTTGAGGGGGAGTCGGTTGCAGCATATGAGTTACAAGTGCAGCACATACAGCGGAACCTTTTGTGGGGGAGCCGACTGCCACATCATGGAAGTCAACATAGAAGTCGACTACATCAAAACAAGCACAAACTATAACAGGGAAGTAAATTGCTTTTATACGTTAATTTTGTAATCATCAAAAAGGAGAGATTGTTAAATGTAAGTTTCAATGATGAAAAATAACAGATTAGTATGGTGCATGATTATGAGGGATAAAACGAAGGACTCAAGAAGCTTTATCATTCAAGTATGGAATAAGTCGAGAAAGGAAGAAGTAAAAGAATTAAGGAAAAGATCTGTCAATGGAAGCAAGTAAGGAAAGATAATGATTGAAGCGATAATGATTGAAGAAACACTCCAAAAGAAAAGGAAGGAAAACTATCAAAGATTGGGGGCAAAAAAGGATGAAGTAGCGGAAATCCAAAAGAAGAATCAATCAAGAATTTGATAGCAGATTGACAGAGGATATTATAGGAAGGTCCCAAATTAAAGGAAAACAAGATTCCAACTCTGCGCACTAGAGATTCCTACATCAAAGGAAAACCATTAAAGCCGGAAAACAAGTGATCTAGCTTTGATTTCTCAAATAACAGAATGATTTGCTTAGGAGAAGAAAAGTCTATCAAGGCCACAAGTCAAGGCAAATCAACAGAAGCTCCACCTTATTCTTAGACAAAATCACTATATGATTCCTTTCAAGGATCAACTCCCTTGGGTCTGTAATCTCTCAATATTTACATCGTTCAAGAGTCAAGAAGACCTCACGAAGTATATATACATTTGTACCAGTCTTGAAACAGGCATACTTTGAACGAACCACTATCACTCTTTTTGTTCTACTCCAAACAAGCATTGTAATTTTCTTTAGATATGTTGTGTAATTAGAGAGAGAAGAAAAAGAGATAAGCATTGGCGAGGCATTGTATCAAGAAGAAATAAGTGACATAGTGACTACATTGTTGGTGTAAAGCTATATCAACTCTCTTGTAATCGAAAAACTTCAAATACTGAAAGAAAACACCCTTGTAGCCAAGGGGCTGGACGTTGGATTCACATTGAATCCGAACAAGTATAAAAATCTTGGTGTCTTTAATTCTGACACTTTATTTCTACTTTACTTATATTCTGCTCTTATCTTCAGTCGACTTATTGATAAACTAGTCAACTCCTTAGAATAAAAAAAGAAAGATCGACAATTCAACCCCCCCCCCCCCCCCCC
>MDKH01109671.1:0-10221 GCA_005239495.1 Nicotiana undulata
ATATATATTGTCGCAGGTTAAGTTATAATTGCCCTGCCTTAGCCTCGTCACTACGTCGTCGAGGTTAGGCTCGGCACTTACTCAGTAAATGGGGTCAGTTGTACTGATACTACACTTTGCACTCTTTTGTGCGGATCCAGGTACCGGCCAACAATAGGGATTTTAGTAGCAGCTATTCATTATTTGGAGATATGAGGTATATCTGTCCGCGTTCGCAGATCCCGAGAGTCTTCTCTTAGTTCGTAGAGACTGTTTTATATTTTTTCAAAACAGTTATATTATTTCTTTCAGCCCATTATTTGTAGTACTCTTTAGTAGTTCGTGAATAGTGACACCAGACCCGGGGGTAGACTTATAGTTATTTATTTAGCTCGTGTCTCGGCTTAGCTATTCGTTCATTATTTTATTTGTGACCTACTTCATTGGAAATTAGATAGACTTAGTTATGTTTGAACTGTTCCGTTATGATTAATTAGATTTTGATAGAAATTAATTAAAGAAGTTCTAACCTTGGCTTGCCTAGCAAGTGTGGTGTTAGGCGCCATCACGATCCTTATAGTTGGGAAATTAGGTCGTGACACAACCACAACCTTGCCTCTCAAACAAGCCTCCGAACCAATAGAATCTAGAAAATTACCAACCAAACGATTCAAATTCAGCCTTAAAAACTACCCACGATTGCAAAGAATTCAATTTAGGCCATTTTTTAAAAAGTCAACAAAAGTCAACCCCCGAGCCCGCTTGGTCCAATCCCAAAGTTCGGACGAAAACCCGGTTACCCATTCACCCCGAGCCTGGAAATGTAGTTTGTTTTGGGATCCGACCTCAATTTGAGGTCTAAATCCCTAACTTACAAAAATCCCTAATTCTACCCAAAACCCCCAATTCCACCATGAAAACACAAGATTTTAGGTTGAAATCTTAGGAAATATTGTGAAAGATTGAAAGAAACTAGTTTAGAATCACTTACCAATGATTTGGGGAAGAAAGGTTCTTTGAAAAATAGCCTCTATGATTTTCTTTTTTCGAAAATTTGAAGAATGAGCAAATATCCCGTCCAAGTCAAGTTTTGATCAGTTGCAGATGTCGCATTTGCGACCTGGGTTTTGCAAATGCGAAGAGTCCATTGCAATTGTGAAGACCATCACATCTATGTATTCAGATGAAATGTTCGCAAATGCGAACATCGACCCTCTGCAAATGCGACCACTTGATTGCATTTTCTCCCACTTCGCAAATGTAAACCTCATGTGGCCCAGCTATGCGATGAGTAGCTCGCAAATGCGAACCCATTAGAGGTCGCAAATGCGATGCCTGAAATGCGAGATCAGAGGCCTGCACCAGAACTGAAAACACCAGCAACATTTCGAAGTCCAATTTCACTTTGTAGCCTATCTGAAACTCACACGAGCCTCCGGGCTCTAAACAAACTATGCACACAAGTCTAAACACATCATATGAACTTGCTCGCGCGATCAAATCTCCAGAATAACACCTATAACCACGAATTGAACACCAAATCAAATGAAATTTTAAGGAAAACTTTGAAACTTCTACTTTCACAACCGACGTCCGAATCACGTCAAACCAACTCTATTTCTCACCAAATTTGACAGACAAGTCATAAATTTAGTATTGGACCTATACCAAGTTCCGGAACAAAAATACGGACCCGGTATCTAAAAAGTCAAATATTTCAAATTCATTAAGCCTTTAACATTCAATTTTCCACAAAGTGCGATAACTCGGGCTAGGGACTTTCGAATTCGATTCCGGGCATACGCCCAAGTCCCAAATCACGATACGCACTCGCGAGGACCATCAAACACGAAATCGAGCCCGTTTTCTCAATACATTGACCGATGTCAACTCAAATGATTTCTAGGAAAAATTTTCATATTATTCTCATTTTTAAACATAAAAGCTTTCCAAAAAAATGTCTGAACTGCGCACGCAAATCAAGGAAGGCTAAAATGAGGTGTTTAAGGCTTCGAAACACAGAATTGGGTTCTAAAACATAAGATGACCTATCGGTTCATCACATTCTCCACCTCTAAAACAATTGTTCGTCCTCGAACAGACAAAGAAAAGTACCTGAATTGGTGAAACGGTGGGGATATCTACTCTGCATGTTCGACTCGGGCTCCCAAATAGTTGCCTCGGAGGGCTGACCTCTCCACTGCACTCGAACTGAAGGATAACTATTCGACCTCAACTAACGAACCTGTGGGGATAGAATAACCACCGGCTCCTCCTCGTAAGTCAAATCCTTGTCCAACTGGACAGGGCTGAAATCTAATACATGGGACGGATCACCGTGATACTTTCGGAGCATGGACACTTGGAATACCAGATGAACTGCTGATAAGCGCGGTGGCAACACAAGCCTGTAAGCCACCTCTCCCACTCTCTCAAGAATCTCAAAAGGCCCGATATACTTAGGGCTCAACATGCCCTTCTTTTCGAACCTCATCACACTCTTCATGGGTGATACCCGGAGCAAAACTCTCTCTCCGACCATGAATGCAACATCACGAACTCCACGGTCGGCATAACTCTTCTGCCTGGACTGAGTTGTGGGAAGTCAATCCTGAATAATCTTGACTTTATCCAAGTCATCTTGTACTAAGTCTGTACCCAACAACCGAGCATCCCCCGGCTCGAACCATCCAACTTGCGATCGGCACCGCCTACCGTACAATGCCTCATAGGGAGTCATTTGGATGCTCGACTGGTAGTTGTTGTTGTAAGCAATCTCCGCAAGTGGAAAAAATTTATCCCACGACCCTTCGAAGTCTATAACACATGCGCAAAGCATATCTTCCAATATCTGAATAGTGCGCTCGCACTGTCCGTTCGTCTGAGGATGAAATGCCCAACTCACGTTGTACTGCTCTCCAGAAGTGCGAGGTGAATCGCGTACCTCGTTCAGAAATGATAGACACGGGCACACCGTGAAGACAGACGATCTCGCGGATATAAATCTCTGTCAACCGCTCCGAAGAATAGGTAACTGTCACAGGAATGAAATGCGTTGACTTGGTCAGTTTGTCCACAATGACCCAAACTCTATCGAACTTCCTCTGAGTCCATGGGCGTCCAACAACGAAATTCATAATGATACACTCACACTTCCACTCTGGTATCTCTATCTTCTGAAGTAAACCACCAGGTCTCTGATGCTCAGTTTGATATAAAATGGACAAAATGTGCTTGGCTACTACACCAAATTGAAGGCGTTATGGGACGAGCTAAATGACCTCGACCCGCTGCCTGAATGCAATTGTGAAGCAAAAGATGACCACCAACGCAGACAAGAGGAGGAACAAGTTTACTAGTTCCCCATGGGCCTTGATTCAGGACTCTATGATTCAGTGAAATCGCAGATCCTTAATGCTGACCCAATGGTGAACTTAAGGAATACATATGCCATGGTCTTCAGGGAAGAAGTCCAGCGTAATGTTGGCTTACAGAGGGAGACAAAGCACGAAGGTTCAGCTTTCTACATTGCTGGAAATACCAACACCTTGTCTGAAAAGAGTGGAACAAAGGAGAACGTGGGTTCCCCAGAAAATAGGCCATAATAGGAGTCAATGTTATGAAATTATTTGGTATCCACCTATACCTGGAAGACACGTAGATTTGGATCAAGAAATAACAATAAATGGCGTCCAAACTCAAGGGGAGTTATTGGCCGAGCGTCTAATGCAGCAGCTACGCACAACGTCAACAATAATCAATTAGAAGGTGACATAGGGCTGATGATGGATCAAGTCAATAAGTTGTTCACTCTGTTCAAGGAGAACCAACGACAAGAGGACAATACAATTCAAATGAGTGGTAAGCTAATTCATAATTGTTGGGTAATCGACAGTGGAGCGTCTCACCACATGACACCATTTAAATCATTATTGAGTGATCTTCATGAGTTGAAGGTACCAGTGCAAATCATGATGCCCAACGAAGAGAAGTTAAAGGCATACCAAGAAGGGAGTGTTGTCATATTAAACACTATAACCTTATATGAAGCGTTTTTTGCCTAGTTTTGCCTGTAACTTAATTTCTGTATATAAGTTGGTAAAGGACAGTAAATGTATAATAATCTTTGAAGCATCTAATTGTTTGATATAGGACCATACACTGACGAAGCATATTGGACGGGGTAAACTTACCAATGAAGTTTATGTTTAGAGAGCATGGCGCAAGGTTGCAGTCTAGTGGCTGTTCCAAGCAAAGATGAAGACCTTTAGAATGCAAGATTGGGGCATCCATCAAATGGAAGCATGGTTCACCTATCTAGTTTGCTTGATGTTAGATTCAATAAAAACTCTTCTTCCCTTGTGATATTTGTTACAGAGCAAAACAAACTAGAATGTCATTTGCGGATAGCAGTAATAAAAAGACTAGACCATTTGCTTTCATACACTGTGACTATTGGGCAAGATGTAAAATCCCTTTTTTATTTAGAATATATTATTTCCTCACCATAATGGATGACTATAGTCGAGGGATATGGGTCTACTTTCTTAAAGAAAAGAGTGAAACGTAAAAAACGACAATGGCATGGAATGCATGGGGGGATGGTTACAAGCATATTATAGGGAGAAAGGAATAATTAGTAAAATATCTTGTGTAGGAACACCTCAACAAAATGGAAGAGTAGAAAGAAAACATCGCCACATAATGAATGTAGCAAGAACTTAAGGATTCAAGCAAATCTGCAATTGATTTTTTGGAAGATTGCGTGCTAACTGTTGCTCATTTAATAAATAGAACTCCCACAAAGGGAATAAAGGTAAAACACCATATGAGTTATTGTTAAACAAGACACCAAACTATAATCATTTAAGAATTTTAGGATACCTATACTATGTTAGACAAAGTCATGGACAAAAAGACAAGCTTGGCAAAAGAGCAATAAGAAACATTTTCATAGGATATCCTCAGGGTCAAAAAAGTTGGAAAGTGTACAATTTGACACAAAGAACATCATTTGTTTCACGCAATGTAGTGTTTGAAGAGAGAGTTTTTCCTTTTGTCAAAAATATTGGAATGATGACAAGTTATAGTAAACAAACAACATATACCTGCAGATGCATCAATGCAATACCTCCAGTTGAGCAAGACATTGAGCAGCCAGAAAGTGATGATAACACTCAAGAATTTGATCAACTATATGCAAGAAATGCACCGACAATGCCCGAAGAAAGCCTCAACATTGAAGAGTCCAACATCCCGGATGATACACATGGGAAAAGTATTGAAGAAACTGCACGTTTCGGGTCCAAAAAAAGAAAAACAACACCAGCACATCTCAAAGATTATGTGTGCCAAGCAATCTCTAAACAAACTTCAAAGGTTGTGGACTGGCAAGAAGCCTCTTCAGGTAACGGAAATCCTCTCTCGAATTATCTTTCATACATTAAGTTCTCACCTCTTCACTGTGTCTTTCAAGCAGCCATCACTACACATGATGAGCCAAAATCTTTCCCTCAGGCAATAAAAAGTGATCACCGGAAGGATGCTATGAAAAAAGAGATCATGGCTCTTGAAAATAACAACACATGGGAACTAAAACCACTCCCTACGGGCAAGAAGGCAGTAGGTTGCAAATGGGTGTTCCAAATCAAATATAAAGCTGATGGAACGATTGAGTGTTATAAGGCAAGGCTAGGATTCACATAGGTAGAAGGAGAAGATTACAATGAGACATTCGCCCCAGTGACGAAGATGCATGCAGTACGTTGTTTGTTAGCAATTGTTGTGGCAAAAGGATGGTTCATCAATCAACTAGATGTACACAACGCATTCTTGCACGGTGACTTGGATGAAGAAGTATGCATGTTTCCACCACCAGGGTATAATGTATCCACTTCATATTTGGTGTGCAAATTGAGGAAATCATTATATGGCTTGCATCAAGCATCTCGCAATTGGTTTGCAAAGTTTTCAGATACATTGGAAAAATATGGGTTCCAAAGGTGTCCATTGGAACACTCTTTGTTCGTGTATGCTAAAAATAGTTGTGGAAGCATTAGTCTACATGTGGATGACATAATATTGACTGAGAACAATGAAGGGGAATGTCAATCCTTCAAAGAGTATTTGGATAATTGTTTTCACATCTATTTTTTGGATATTGAAGCTGCAAGGTCACCATACGGTTTATTCTTAAACCAACGCAAGTATGCCCCCGACATACTTGATTAAGGAGATGGGTCTGTTAAATGCAAAATCAAGTCTTACGCCTATGGAGCAGCGACACCATCTTTCTGAAGATGATGGTAATCTTCTTACGGATCCATCACAATATAGAAGATTAATTGGACGCTTATTGTATCTCACAATTACAAGGCCAGACATTACATACGCAATCCATCTTCTAAGTCAATTCATGCAAGCTCCGAGGCAAGATCATTGGATACATGCTCTTAGAGTAGTACGCTACCTAAAATCCAGTCCAGGCCAAGGCATCTTGTTACCAAGCAGCAATAATTTGCAACTCATGGCATATTGTGACTCGGGCTGGGCAAGCTGTCCTATGACATGACGACCAGTTTCTGAATACTTCATAGTGTTAGGGAATGCACTCATTGCTTGGAAATCTAATAAGCAAACCAAGGTGTCTCGTTTGTTAGCCAAAGCAGAGTATCTGTCTATGGCAAACACAACAAGTGAAATCGTATGGCTTTGAGGCCTATTGAAGTGTTCTTGCATGGGACTTAGTCGTCATCCACTAGGTTGTTTTGCGATAATCAACCTGCATCCATATAGCAGCTAATTCGGTTTTTCATGAACATACAAAACATATTGAAGTCGATTGCCATTTTGTGCGTGAACATATTGTGTCTTGGGAGTTAGTGACTAGTAATGTTTCAATCAAATATCAACTGGCCGACTTCATCACTAAGTCGTTGGGAGTTCAAGAGTTTCATCATAAAACTTAGCAAGCTGGGCATATATAATATCCACATGCTCTATCTTGGGAGGGAGTATTAGCAGAGCTATATTGTAACTCTATTTCCTACTTAATATATTCTAACTAGGTTAGTATATATAGAGTTCTTCTTGGCTTACCATAGCCCTATATTGTAACGTTTATATAAGCATATGGTGTGCCTATGGAGAAGAACGAATAATAGAGGTTTCACTGCAATTCTTTTGCTTCAGATTTCACAGGTTGGACCAGAACTAACAATACTGTGGAAGTTGGTCTTGGGTCATTATATTTTCCCCAATAACGTGACATAGAAGCAGTGAATGTATCTCCATGATCACCTCTGTGAAACAATGACACTGACACAAGAACCATTTCAAACCCATTACGTAGAGTAAGCTTCCACAAATATATCAGGTTTCAAACTCCCAAACATTTTGCACTTGCATACACTAATCTCCATATGAGTCCCTAACCACAAAACCTACTCTACTCAATCCCAGATTTCCTTTTGAAGTTTCCATTCTTTAATTCAACACAGTTGTGGACTTTCAACAATCTGGCCAAGATAACATAACATTGTTCAGCTTATATTGTTCTGGAATATTGTAAATGTACTTGTTTACCTACTCAATACGTTAATGGACTTACTGTCCAAAAATATTTATTGTAATGACTCAATCTTTGGGTTTAGACATCACTAACATCATAAGTAGCTATTTTGTTCTTGCATATCGATCTACCAAATAAAAAAAATCATCCTTAATGTAACATATTTAGCCAACATGTATTGGTATAAATGAGTATCTGTAATATTTTGTTATCTGTTTTTTTTTTTTTTTCGTGCGTGTCTCTTTTCGTCGTAATTTTGTGTGTTAAAGAGATTGTTTTTTCTAAAAGTTTAGACCGTTAAAGACAAAGGCGGAGCCAGGATTTCAAGTTTATGAGTTGGGGATTTTTATCGTCTTAAGTCAGTGGGTTCTAAATTAATAATTTATAAATATTCAATGAACTTTTTAGGACAAATACAGAGTTCGAACCAAAGTTATTGGGTTCGGACGAACCCGCTCTTGATACTCTACCTCCTCCCTTGTTAAAGAGATAGGAGTTGAAGGATTGCGTATAGTTATTCATAACATGCAGTGGAAGAAAATAAAGGGGTTTCTGCCTCTCCTTTTATTAATAGATAGATCTTATATTTTATTATTTAAGAACTCAAAGCTTCAGGGAGCTAAGGGAGCTAAGGTATTCTCCAAGATTGACTTGAGGTCGGGGTATCATCAGTTGAAGATTCGGGATTCTGATATTCCGAAGACGGCTTTTAGGACCAGATACGGTCATTATGAATTTCTGGTTATGTCATTTGGGTTGACCAATTCCCCCGCAGCGTTCATGCAATTGATGAACAATGTGTTTCAGACCTACCTTGATACTTTCGTTATTGTGTTCATTGATGACATCCTGGTTTATTCTCGTAGCCAGGAAGCAGCACTTGAGAATCGTGTTGCAGAGATTGATGGAGGAGAAGCTTTATGCAAAATTCTCTAAGTGTGAGTTCTGGCTTGGTTCGGTAGCTTTCTTGGTGCACGTGGTGTGTAGTGAGGGTATTCAGGTTGATCCGAAGAAGATTAAGGCGGTGCAGAGTTGGCCTAGACCGTGTTCAGCTACAAAGATTCGGAGTTTCCTTGGTCTGGCGGGTTACTACCGTCGCTTTATGGAAGGATTTTCTTCTATTGCTTCACCTCTGACCAAATTGACACAGAAGGGTGTTCTATTCAGATGGTCCGATGAATGTGAGGAGAGCTTTCAGAAGCTCAAGTCAGCATTGACCACAGCTCCAGTATTAGTGTTGCCTACTGGTTCGGGTTCTTATACGGTCTATTGTGATGCTTCTAGAGTTGGCTTGGGAGCAGTGTTGATGCAGGATGGTAGGGTGATTGCCTACGCGTCGAGATAGTTGAAGGTGCACGACAAGAATTACCCAATGCACGATCTTGAGTTAGCTGCTATTGTTCATGCCTTGAAGATTTGGCGGCATTATTTGTATGGGGTACAGTGTGAGATTTACACCGATCATCGTAGTTTGCAGTATCTGCTGAGACAGAAGAACTTGCATTTGCGGCAGAAGAGATGGTTGGAGCTTCTCAAGGACTATGACCTGACTATTTTATATCATCCGGGGAAGGCCAATGTGGTGGCCGATGCCTTGAGTCGCAGAGCCGAGAGTTTGGGAAGTCTAGCTTATCTTTCAGCAGCAGAGCGACCTTTAGCCCTTGATGTTCAGGCTTTAGCGGGTCAGTTAGTGAGATTGGATTTGTCAGATCCTCCACGGGTGGTAGCTAGCATGGCTTCTCGGTCTTCTTTATTTGATCAGATTAAGGCGAGACAATATGATGACCGGCACTTATTAGTCCTTCAGGATAGAGTTCGTCCGGGTGATGCCAGAGATGTGACTATTGGTGATGATGTAGTTATGAGGATGCAGGGCCGTATTTGCGTGCCCCAACGTAGATGGTATTCGAGAGTTGATATCAGCAGAGGCTCACAATTCGCGGTATTCTATTCATCCGGGTGCCGCGAAGATGTATCAGGATTTGAGACAGCAGTATTGGTGGAGGCGGATGAAGAGAGATATTGTTGAGTATGTAGCACGGTGTCTCAACTGCCAGCAGGTCAAGTATAAGCACCAGAGACCAGGCGGTTTGCTTCGCCGCGCATTTCATTCCTGTCAGTGCTACTTATACTTCAGAGCGGTTAGCTAGTATTTACATTAAGGATATTGTCCGGTTGCATGGAGTTCCGGTTTCTATCATTTCTGACAGAGGTACTCAGTTCACATCTCAGTTTTGGAGGGTCGTACAGAAAGGTATGGGTACTAATGTAGAGTTGAGCATTGCATTTCACCCTCAGACCGACGGGCAGTCGGAACGGACTATTCAGATATTTGAGGATATGCTACGGGCTTGTGTGATTGATTTTGGTGGTTCATGGGATCTGTTTCTGCCACTATCGGAGTTTGCATATAATTACAGCTATCAGTCCACTATTCAGATGGCCCCGTATGAATCTCTATATGGTAGGAGGTGTAGATCTCTGTTTGGTTGGTTCGAGCCTGGTGAGGTTAAGTTATTGGGCACAGACTTGATTCAGGATGCGTTGGAGAAAGTGAAATTGATTCAGGAGCGACTTCGCACGGCACAGTCTAGGCAGAAGAGTTATGTGGACCGGAAGGTTCGGGATGTGTCATTTATGGAAGGTGAGAAGGTACTACTAAAAGTATCACC
>ML246570.1:0-137741 GCA_005239495.1 Nicotiana undulata
CCACTGCTCTCAAAGCCAAAAGAAGGGGAAAGATTGTACATCTACCTGGTTGTTTCAGAAATTTCTATAAGTGCAGTACTGGTAAGATAAGAGAAAGGTAAGCAATCACCTATCTACTACGTAAGTAAAACTTTATTAGATGCTGAAACTAGATAACCACATATAGAAAAATTAGCCTTAGCTTTAATAATGGCATCAAGAAAATTACGTCCTTATTTTCAATGTCATTCAATCACTGTCGTGACTTCTTATCCTTTAAGAAATATTTTGCATAAGCAAGAATTTTCAGGAAGATTAGCCAAATGGGCCATAGAATTAAGTGAACATGATATAACATATCAGCCTAGAATAGCAATCAAATCACAAATATTAGCTGATTTTGTAGCTGACTTTAGCAACAGTATTACCCCTGGGGTAAAAAAAGAGTTACAAATCTTTAACGAAGTCAATCCAGGTCAGTGGAACCTATTTAGAGATGGCTCTTCTAACATAAAAGGGGCCGGATTAGGCATCGTCTTAATATCACCTACAGGTGAAAAGATACGGCAGGCTATTAAATGTTATCNGAGCAAATTATAATCAACAGTGATTCCCAATTGGTGGTAAATCAGATGCAGGGGACTTACATCGCTCGAGAAACTCGAATGCAACAATATCTAAAAAAGGCAAGGGAAACTTGTAAGACAATTCGAAACGTGGAAGATAATACAAATACCTAGAGAAGAAAATGCAGAATTGGATGCATTAGCAAACCTCGCGGCAGTTACAAAAGTAACAAATAAAGACAACACCATTGTTGTCTACCTCTTCCATTCAGAAATCGACCAAGATAGGAATGAGGTATCTTTCAATAATTTAACTTGGGATTGGAGAAACAAAATTCTCAATTTTTTTGCAGAATGGTACCATACCTGAAGACAAGAAAGCAGCTCAAGCGCTTCGCCGCAAAGCAACACGATATTGTCTAGTCCGCAACTCATTGTATCGCAAAATGTTCGGTGGGCCCCTAGCTAAATACCTCGGACCTAATCATACAGAGTTCGTGATAAAAGAAGTCCATGAAGGACACTGTGGAAATCATGCAGGAGCAAGATCCTTGGTAAAAACCTTAATCTGAGCCGGGTATTATTGGCCTAAGATGGAAGAAGATGCAGAGAACTTCATATCTAAATGCGACAAGTGTCAGAGGTTCACCAACAATATGCATAGACCAGCAGAACTGTTGAACTCAGTCATATCACCATGGCCCTTCATGAAATGGGGAATAGATATAGTGGTACCTCTTCCCCCAGCTAAAGGACAGGTACGATTTCTACTCGTACTTACTGATTACTTCACGAAATAGGTGGAAGCAGAAGCGTTCAAACAAGTGCAGGAAAAGGAGGTCAAAAGCTTCTTATGGTGAAACATAATATGCCGTTTTGGGATTCCGAAAGAGATCATGTGTGATAATGGCCCACAATTTATAGGCTCTCAAATCAAAGAATTCTTTGAGAGTTGGCAAATTAAACGGATTTCCTCAACGCCATATCATCTCGTAGCTAATGGACAAGCTGAGTCTACGAATAAAATCTTCGTCAACAATATAAAGAAGCAGTTAGATAAAGCCAAAGGGAATTGGCCTGACGAATTACCGGCAGTATTATGGGCATACAGGACTACATCAAAAACAACCACGGGAGAGACTCCCTTCGCACTTGTTTATGGCTTGGAGGCATTAATACCCGTGGAAATTGGCGAGCCGAGCTTAAGGGTTATAACAGCTACGGAACCAGCAAATGATGCCGAACTCTAGATCAATCTGGACTTGCTCGAATCACGAAAGGAAGCAGCTTTAATACGGATGGCAGCTCAAAAGCAAATCATAGAGCGATATTACAATCGCAAAGCTCATCTTAGATATTTTAAGATTGGGGACTTCATACTTAAAAAGGTTTTCCAATCAACAAAAGAGGAAGGTGTTGGAAAGCTGAATCCAAATTGGGAAGGACCTTATAAAGTCCGAGGCATAGCTGGGAAAGGCGCATACGAGTTGGAAGCCATGGACGGTAGAATTCTACCAACGAGCTGGAACGCCAACCACTTGAAGAAGTACTACTTCTAAGGAAAAGAAGTACCCCTGATCAGGTATCGCATGTTCGATTTTATTTTATTTAAATTTTACTAACTTTCTTAGATGATAGGAAAAAAGCTAGCCCATCACCAGATGATGATATTAGATCTGCAAAGACGCGAGGAAATAACACAATTCCTGGTCTAGGGTTACACTTTCTAATGGACGTTTTAAAAGGTTAAGCAGTCATCATCTAAAAAAGTATATACCTTCGAGTCCCGTACGTTTTTCTTTTTCAGGGAAAGGACCATAAAGAAGGAATAATCAAGTGCTCGAAATCTCATTCTTCAAAGCTCAAACACTTGGGGGACTATATAATATGGAAGGCCAAGATGAAGCAAAAAACATTACTGAAAGTCAAAAGCTCGAGCCTAAAAAACCATTTACCTAGCAAGTCAAGCGGTACGAACAAAATTAAAATAACTGAAGACTCCAGCACAAGAATTACAAAGACTAAACTTTAAGAAAACCTTCGAACCATGTTCAGGTTAAAAGGCAAAGTATTAGCTACGAGGAAGAAATGTACGTCTTTACATTTATACAAAAATTGTTGTAACAAAAACAGTTAAGGGTAAAAGATCATCATCATTGTACTTATTCAAAAACTGTTACGAAACCTTTGTACTCACATAGGAAATTGTTATCAAATAAAACAGTTACGGATGAATGATCAAAATCCTTGCATTTATTCAAAAAACTGTTATCAAATAAAACAGTTACGAATTACAAAGCATTTCCCTCGTATTTATTACAAAAAACTGTTGCAAATAAAAACAGTTGCGGGTAAAAACCCCAATACTTACAAAAACTGTTACTAATGAAAAACAGTTATTTCCTTGTATTAACTCGAAAAAATTGTTACCTATGAAAAACAGTTGCGAAATACAAGTGAGTATCAAATCTATTAAAACAAAACAATTGCAACATGAGTTTTAGATGATAATCATAACACATGTAAAATGTCGTGGAAGTTCAAACAAAAACTTTCCACAAAAACATCCTTAAACATGTGAGAAATTCCTATCACTCTATTGCATTACAATGAAGTTGAGACGTCTTCTTCATTAAAGTGTCAATCAAAAAGGGCCCTAACTCATAATTAAAGCCTATCATAAACAAAGGCTTAAATCTTATACGAACACTGCACCTACTATGAAAAGGTTCGAGTGATTTATGCATTTTCATGCAAAAAGTTAAGAGGTGCAAACAAAAACCTCAGAAGAACAAAACATGCAATAAACTTAAAGAGTAAAACCAAAACTCAAAACAAAAGTCTTCAAATTGCATTAATATAAAAGGAGCGGCTAAGTTAAAACTAAGTACTAACTAGTACTTAGCCGCATAATAATTACATTTTTAGTGCCCCTAAGTTGTCAGTTGGGGACTTTAGAGTTTCAAACTTACCCCTGATGGAGTTGGGGGTAACCACACCAATCCAAATAAAAAAAGGGGGAAACCAGATCTTTAGTCTTCATGAGGAGGAGAGTTGACTTCTTCAGGATGAACGGCAGCAACTTGAGGCGAAGAGGCATGAGCAGCATGGGTTTCATCAATGGATGGAGAAAGATCAAGACCTCGCTGGGTCTTCTCCATGGCCTCTTTAGTTTTAGCAATTTCAGCGTTGAGGTCGAAACCCTCTTGGCTCATCTCCATCAATGTATCAAGGCGAGAATTCATGTACGCCCAACTTACATCAACGGAAGCCGCCTCTTCGAGGTCATTATAATCTTTTGCCCATACTTGAAGCTCAGCCTTCA
Organism: Nicotiana undulata; assembly: GCA_005239495.1. Classification (NCBI taxonomy): domain Eukaryota; kingdom Viridiplantae; phylum Streptophyta; class Magnoliopsida; order Solanales; family Solanaceae; genus Nicotiana; species Nicotiana undulata. The sequence continues at coordinate 3,871 of ML246570.1, forward strand.
GTCCATCTTTCTCGGCTTCAGCAGCTTCATGGGCGGCCCTCAAGGGTACACCTAACTCTTCCAAAGTTTGGACTTTGTCTAAAGCTTCACGCAATTCTTCTTGGGCCTGGGAGAGAGTCTGTACAAGCTCACCAGAATATTCCTTCTTCTGCCCTAGCATATGCTTCAAGTTCCTGATCTCCTCCGAGGCTTGGGACAATTGTTCAGCAAATGAGGAATCAAGAATACTCTTATCCTTATCAGCTTGGCTAGAAGAATCCTTCTCCACCGCCAGTTCCGTTGTTGTAATCCTCAACTGTCTCCTCAAGGTATTCCTCTCCTCTTCTAAAGCATCCATATCTACCCTCAAGCCATCATATTGTGCCTTCAGATTGTCAAAAGCAACACGCAGCTCCCGCAGCTCTTTCAACTCATTATCCGAATTTGAAACTCTTTTCATAAGTTCTAAGCCAATAAGGTGCATCTATAAAAAATAATAATAAAATAGTTAAACATGGTAAACTGTTTAGACATGGCAAGGTGTACATATGTAAGAATAAGCTACTCTATACCTTCAAAGAAATATGCACCACTTCATTGGCCCACGTGAGAGCTATATGGCTAGCAAGTTTGGCTTTCTCTTCAGGACCTATCAGAGGCTTAAGCCACACCTCAGGCTCGCCCGTCTTTTTGAAAAGACTCCCCTCAGCTGGAACCTCAATCACAACCCCCCGCATCTTCCTGCTGCAAGACCCTACTTCCTTAATGGAAGGCATGGAAGCAGGAACGGAGGGAGCAGCAACAGAAATAAACGATCCAAGAATTGAAGGAGCCACGGGCACAATAGCAGGCACATATGAATGAGGAATTGAAGAAACCACGGGCAGAGAAACGGTAGAAGCCGTAATGGCTAAAGGAGTAGGAACAGCGGAGACACCAGGAACCGACGAAACTTCTTCTCTTAAAGAGTCGGGGAAAACAACAGCTAAGGTAACGTCATCGGGAGCGAGATAAAAACCTTCATGAAACAAATACTCGACAGAATCATTGACTGGGGACTTTGAATCATTTTCAGAAGATGAGGGTCTACCTGCAGGCACAGAAGAAAGTGTCATGGGGGTAGACTCGTCGTCCAAAACCAACCGCCTTCTTCGTAACCGGTGTACTAAAGCACCCTCTCTTTCTTCTTCTTCTTCTTCTTCTTCGGAACGGGGATCACCAACTTTTCTCTTTGAGGAAGACGAACTAGCAAGGATATATTGAGCCTGAGTCAAAGACATCTTTGGGATAGATGAAGCAGACACTCCACGGGCGGAAAACCCTGTCAAAAAAGGGAGAAGTTAAACGAGAATAAAAGTAGGCTCGGGTAAGACAGTAAGTAAGAAAAACTCCACTTACCACGGGTCTTTACAAGCCAACGGTACTTCCCCGTGAAGTACTTCCAGGACCTTTCTTCAACAGGAGCGGAAGACAACATTTTTTCTTCCTAATCACGAATACCGGAGACATTCTCAACAGTATTCATGATTGCTGAAAAAAGAAAAAATAGATACGGTGTTAATAACACAATCCAAGTCTAATGAAAGAAGAAAATAGATGTGAACCAAAAAAGTACTCACGTGCACGGTTCCACTTCTCAGGGAAGGGAAGATTCTCTTCACCCACTAAACCAGCAGTGGGGAAACAACATACCGGAGGTACCAACCTATGTCTTTATCATCACCAGGGGTTACTAACACTCTTTTACTCCGAGAAGCCAGAGTAAAAACCCCTTGATGAAACAAGACAGGAGAATATAAATGAATAAGATGATTGAAAGTAAAGGGAACTGAAGCTAAAGAAGCCAAAACTCTCAGATATGCGACAACTCGCCACACCAATGGACCAACTTGTCCCAAACAGATATTGAAAAAATGACAAAACTCGATGATAACTGGATCAATGAGAGGTCTAAACCCTAATGTAAAAGGATATGTATAAACAAAGGAATAAACAGTCCTATAAGACGTTATCCTTTGATTACTATTTAGGACATAAACAGGGAAATCAGGCACTCAAGAACACTCTCTACGAACAAGAGGAACGTGACCTTCAGTTATAATAGTTGGATACCTCTCCACACTATCTAAAGAAGTAGACTGGTCTACAAGAATTGGGTTTTCCCTAGTAAAGACAAACTCGGCGGGAATAATCTCATCAACTTTGGGTTCACGAAGATGATCATCTTTACCTCTAGATGAAGAATGAGAAGACCTAGCACTAGGAGAAAGCAAAGACCTAGCAGAAGGAAGAGAAACTATTGGGGAAGAAGAACCTCTAGAGGGAGTAGATCCTAAACTCATTAGCTTACCTCCCCTCCGACTCCTAATTGGAGCAGAAGAAGATGCGAGATTTTCCACATCTATTACCTTCTTGGGTTGATTCGATGAAGACATACTTACAGAAGCAATGGAAAATTCTTTACAAGAAAAGAGACAAGTTATAAAATGTTTCGTGGAAGTAATGAAAGGAAGAAGGGTATTTATACATAAAGACAACCGTAGAAACATGGAAAAACAATGATGGAAAGTCATGATCAAAGGTGTCACTTTGGGACTGACGCAGCCGCAAAAAGCCCTAAAAGGCGCTGAGTCATTGCAGAGTCAATCAGAAATGGACACGTGGAAGGAGCATTAAATGGAAGTGACAAACGATGCTTGTGTTAATAGAAAGATACAATGTTTCGGAGAAAAACGGCGGCAAAATATTCCCGCCATAAATGCGTATCCACTTACCAAATATTAATTGACAAATATATGGTAAGTGGGGGGACTATCTATATTGGTAAAAAAAGGTTTCACACGTAAGCAAATTCTTGACAACTCAGCTAGCTACGTGGACTAAGGAAAATGCAACAGATAGACTTGATTCTGTAAAGAGGTACGGGACAAAGAGGCACGGTCAATAAACCCACGAGTTCATCAACCACATGAAACTTAATGACAAAGAAGAGATACGGTCACAGTGAACCCAGACGAAACTATGGGCAGATTCGAGAATCAACAGTTAATGACTTATACATTACGTAACTCCTATACAACAGTTACGGTTATCCTTTGCAACGCCTCATTAATGTAATAATTATCCATTAATGAGCAATCATGACAAGAACCAAACGTTATACTAGGAAACCCCTATATAAAGGGAAGAAATGTAACCCATAAGGGCATCTGAATTCTCGAATACAATCGACTATACTTTTTGCATACTACAATATTGTTTATTACTCAATTTTTCTTTATTTATCATATCACTTTATTGATTATCAGTAACTCATGTTCATCCTAAATATCTTTGGTCAAGGAATCTAATTCTTTGGTTAAACATGCGGGCCGCAAGTCCCAGCATGGATTTCCTCTAGCAGCTTGAATGCTTCCTATGCGTCGACACATTTTAATAGCCCCAAATTGGTAGTCCTCCTGTACAGGATTCCTCCACTGTGAAAGAAGTTGTTGGACAGTCTCCGAAGTGTGCGTTTCTGAGTAGGATTTGCAAGCTCTGTGTACTCTCCTTTTGCCAAATATTCTTTGATGTCATGAAACCAAGGCTTTCCGTCTGGTTCTTCTTTGACATGGGCACAGTAAGAGGGTTGGTTATGGATCTTCACTAGAATGGGATCAATGAAATTCTTGTCTGGATGTTGAATAATAGATGACAAAGTAGCCAATGCATCGGCAAACTCATTCGGATTTTGGGGACATGCCGAAATTCTATCTTCGTGAACCTCTTTCTCAATCCTGCACGTGGTGAAGATACGGCAGTATCTTGGAATTCTTAGTGGCCCACTCTCCTTGTACCTGATGTACCAGCAAATCTGAGTCACCAATCACTAGCAATTCTTGAACGTTCATGCCAATGGCCATTTTGAGCCCTAAGATGCAGGCTTCATATTCGGCCATATTATTGGTGCAAGGGAACCTGAGTTTGGCGGACACCGGATAATGTTGACCAGTTTCTGATATCAGGACAGCTCCAATGCCAAATCCTTTAAAATTTGCCGCTCCATCGAAGAACAGTCTCTAACCGTCATAGGATTCTGCAATGTCTTCTCCTATGAATGATGCCTCTTCATCAGGAAAATACATTTTCAAAGGTTCGTATTCTACATCCACAGGATTCTCAGCAAGATGGTCCGCCAATGCTTGTCCCTTGACCGCTTTCTGAGTTACATAAATAATGTCGAACTCACTCAACAGGATTTTCCACTTGGCTAGCTTGCTAGTGGGCATAGGCTTCTGAAAGAAGTACTTTAAGGGATCCATCCTCGATATGATATATGTGGTGTAGGCACAAAAGTAATGACTCGGCTTCTGAGCCACCCACGTCAGAGCACAGCATGTGCGTTCCAATAGAGAATACGGGCCTCATATGGAGTGAACTTCTTGCTGAGATAATAAATAGCTTGCTCCTTCCTTCATGTTTCATCATGCTGCCCCAGAACACAACCTAAAGCTCCATCTAACACCGCGAGGTAGAGTAGCAAAGGTCTACCTGGCTCAGGTGGTACCAAGACTGGTGGTATTGACAAGTACTCCTTAATTCTGTCGAAGGCTCTCTGGCAATCATCGGTCCATTTGGTCGTAGCATCTTTCTTCATCATCTTGAAGATAGGCTCACAGATAACTGTAGATTGTGCTATGAACCTACTGATGTAGTTAAGCCATCCCAAGAAACTCATCACATCTTTATTGTTCCTTGGCGGTGTTAACTCTTGAATGGCTTTAACCTTTGATGGGTCCAATTCTATCCCTCAGCGGCTGACAATAAACCCAAGCAGTTTTCTAGCAGGAACCCCAAATGCACATTTCGCGGGATTCAGCTTCAGATTGTATTTCCGCAATCTATTGAAGAACTTCCTTAGATCTTCTATGTGGTCAGTAGCTTTCTTGGACTTGATAATAACATCATCCACATACGCTTCGATCTCCTTATGTATCATATCATGGAAGATAGTGGTCATAGCCCTCATATAGGTGGCCCCAGCATTCTTCAGGCCGAATAACATCATCTTGTAACAATATACTCCCCACGGTGTAATGAAAGTCGTTTTCTCGGCATCTTCCTCATCCATTCAGATCTGATGATAACCAACGAAGCAATCCATGAAAGATTTTAGCTCATGCTTGGCGCAATTGTCAATCAGGATGTGTATATTTGGCAAAGGGAAGTCATCTTTCGGACTGGCGCGGTTAAGATCCCGGTAGTCGACACAGACTCTGACCTTCCCATCTTTCTTCGGTAATGGCACAATGTTGGCTAACCATTTCGGTTATTCCACTACCCTGAGAACCTTAGCATTGATTTGCTTGGTGACTTCTTCCTTGATTTTCAAGCTCATATCAGGCTTGAACTTTCTGAGCTTTTTCTTTATCGGGGGAGACATTGGATTGATTGGCAGTTTGTGAGCCACAATGGATGTACTCAGACCAGTCATGTCATCATACGACCAGGCGAATATGTCCTCATACTCCTTTAGAAATTCTGTGTATTCTTTCTTCTTTGATGGCGACAAATGAATGTTGATGCGAGTTTCCTTGAAATTTTCTGAGTCTCCTAAGTTGATACTTTCGGTTTCGTCCAGGTTGGACTTAGGTTTGTTCTCAAAATTCTCAACTTTTTTAACAATCTCATCAGGTATGCCATCTTCCTCTAACTCAATGTCTGTTGGTTGCGTTGTCTCGTTGCATGTCACAGTTATTGGTTCGTCAAGACAAGTAATAGTAATTTTTTATAGATAAAGTACTGAGAGAAAAAATGATAGCAATAAATATTGATTCATACGAAAAAAAATTAAAATGTTTTGATAAATTGAATAATTATTTTGAACATTGAAGATCTTATTGCATGAATTAAAATGTGAAAAGAAAATTATTTAGCAAAGAGAAACAATGAATAACGCTTGTTTAATCCTTTCTACCCTGAGGCTCGTCGGGCTTTGGTTGTCCTGATGGTCCAGTTCTTGAGATATGCCCCTCTATTCACAGCATGTATGGAAGGGCCTTCCCCCCTCCTCCTCGAGAATAACACAACAGTTCATGTTGTTGTCTTCCAGAAATAAATTCCTCAGCACTGCAAGTGCTTCTTCTTTGTCTGTCCGATAAATGATGCCGTCCTGGTGAAACGTCTGCTCTAGGCGCGGTATCGGATGCTCTAGTGGGTAGTAAGGACCGCGCCAAGGTGGAGACCAGTCGTTGTAATCTTGCCAAGTATATTCGTATCCCAGACCAAAAGTGGTGCCATGGCTTTTGATCTTGATAGGTTTGGAGATCCCTTGGAGGTTCTTGCCGAGCCCTTTACCAAGCTCGTACCCACTCCATCTCAGTATACTCTCAATTTTACTATCCCACCATTTGTCTTTATCAATGGCATTGACCCGTTCAATATGGTGGTAAGTTTCTCCACCTAGCTTCCTTCTTCCCTCGATTGCCGGAATAGTCTGGCGACTGCAAATAGGGTTGCTACCGTCGCCGTGAATAATCACTTCCTGGTGATTCCATTCGAACTTCACTTCCTGATGTAGTGTTGATGCTACGGCCCCAGCAGCATGGATCCATGGTCGTCCTAATAGCAAGTTGTAGGACGCTGGTACATCTATCACTTGGAAGTTGACCTCGAACCAAGTTGGTCCCATTTGCAGGCACAGACTAATCGCGCTAATGGTGGACCTCTGAGAACCATCGAAAGACTTTACATTGATTGCTCCATCCTTTATCTCATGCATCCCTTTACCCAGTTTCTTGAGTGTTATCAGCGGACAGATGTTAAGACTGGATCCTCCATCAATCAGGATTCTAGTGATGAAATAATCTTCGCATTGCACGGTGATGTGCAGTGCTTTGTTGTGCCCCAGCCCATCAGGTGGAAGCTCGTCCTCATGAAAGGTGATCTTATGGCTTTACAACACTTGGCCAACCATATTGGCCATTTCCCCTCTAGTGATATTATTCGGCATATATGCTTCGTTCAACACCTTCAACAAAGCACTCTTGTGCGCTCAGAATTCTGCAGCAAAGAGAGAATGGATATTTGTGTTGGCGTCTTGTTCAACTGATCGATGACTGAATACTCCTTGGCATGTACTTTCCTCAAAAGGTCATCCGGACTTGTTTCAATAAGGGGTGGCCGATTGGAAGCATGCTTGCTTGATTCGGCCAGATGTTCAGGTGTGTAGACTCTACCAGTTCTCGGCATACCCTATGTTGCGACAGCTTCTTCTGTCTTGACTTTGCCTTTCCTTCTCGCCTCGGCTGTATAGTCCCAGGGTACAACATTTGTATAAAAAGGTGGCGTGGTTGACATCACCACTATGATCAGTGCGGCTATCCTTACTTCGAATGGAACATGTGCCTTGGGTGGCAAGACTGCAACCTCAAATGGTGCGGGTGCATTTGCCGGAGACATAAATTCAACCTCGATTGGTGACGGTGTCTTTGCGGGTGGCGCTGCTTCAAACTCAAGAGGTATAGACATATTTACCTCAGCATCCTTAGATGGTTAAATTTGGACTATGATTTGATTGAGAGTAATCACCGGTTTCTTTGGGTCTTCGCCTTCTGCGATCAACCCAATCGATCCCTCGGGATCCCAGTCATCTTCTACTCCAATCATGTGGATACCTCCACCCTTATGGTATGGAAGAGGATTGTTGCGGACGTTTGGGGCGGATTCCTTCGCCACAATGATCTTGTTATCAATCAAGGACTGTATTTTGTCTTTCAAAGAACGGCATTCGTCGATGGTATGTCCTTTCATGCCGGAGTGGTATGCACAAGATTTGTTTGGGTTAATCCACTGAGAAGGATCCTCAGGGGTTGCAGCAGGGATGGGTGTGACATAACCGGCAGCCTTTATCTTCTCATATAGCTGGTTGATAGGCTCGGCGATGGAGGTATATTGTTTTGGAGGTCTGCGATCAAAATTAAGTGGGGGTCTAGGGAAGTTTTGGCGTGCAAGAGGTGATTGATAATGGGATGGCTGAGAGTTGTAGGTATGGTAACTAGGAGCTGGTTGGGATCTGGGTGAAGAAGGTTGATATGTAGGTGGCGGAGGTGATTGATAAGTTGGTGGTGGAGCTTGGTATGAGGGTGAGGGTTCTTGGTAATTTGGGGCCGACTGATATGTGAGTGGAGGTGTTGGGTAAGTTTGGTATTTGAGTGGGGATTTGGTTCTTTATGCAACCATCACGGCTCCCACGTCCCTTTTCTTGGACACACCACCGGACTGTAAAGCCTTATTCGTAGCTTGCAAGGCTTCAAAATTTGTGACCATGGCACTTTTAATACCTTCTTCAATCCTTTCACCCAATTTGATAATGTCGGAGAACGTGTGGTTCTCAATCATCATCAACCGCTCATAGTATTGCGGGTCTTGAGCCCATACGAAGAACTTGTTCATTTGTTCCTCTTCTAAGGCGGGTCTAACCTTAGCAGCTTCGGACCTCCAGCAAGTAGCATACTCACGAAATGTCTCTGTGGGCTTCTTTTTTAAATTCTGGATGTAGAATACGTCTAGTGCATTCTCTGTATTAAATCTGAACCTGTCCATGAAGTCAGATGCCATGCTCACCCAGTTTGACCACTTCTTGGGATCTTGGCTGATGTACCAAGACAATGCATCTCCCTTCAAGCTCCTCATGAACAACTTCATGCGAATTCTTTCATTTTTCCCTACTCCAACCAGCTTGTCGCAATAGGTTCTCATATGGACCCTTGGATCACTTGTACCATCAAACATTTCGAACTTCGGAGGTTTGTACCCCTCAGGTAGTTCGACATCAGGTTGTATGTAGAGGTCTTCATAGTTCATTCCTTCGACTCCCTTACTTCCCTCAGCGCCTTGAACCCGGTTGGTCAGCTTCTTAAGTTCCTCGGCCAAGTTCCTGATAAGAAGATCCTTTTCATCAGACTCTGGTGTGTTTGGGATAGGTGGAGTGGAGTGTGGCACGGTTTCCACGTAGATAGGATTATTATGGTGGCCTGGTGCATGGGTGTAGATATGGTCGTTTGTGGAGTTGTGAGGTTCTGGGATAAGTAGTGAAGTGTTGTTTGGGGTATGACAGGTGTTACATTGGTTCTTTGGTGGAGTGGTGTGATGGTGAGGTGCGGGATGATTTTGTTGTTTTGGGATATTTTGCGGAGGTGTAGGATTTTGAATGTTGGGGAGGTTGACGTCTGGGATGTTGAGCGTAAATGACAGGTTTGCCAAATTTCGAACCTGATCAAGCTCTTCTTGTAATTTCAATAACTTCTGTTCAAGTTGCGACATATTATCATTTGGAACACGAATACCCTGGCCATCAGTGGCCTCTACCCGTTCAATCGTGTTTTCCTTTCTGATGTTGCTTGAATCTTCCATTTTATTTTTGCCTTTTCCTTTAGGAGGACTAGGAGGAGGAGTGGGCGAACGGCCCCTGGATCTTGTGAGATAAGATGATGATGCCAGAGTGCACGAACTAACCTTTGGGGAGGGGAATAATAACATAAAACAAAAACAAAAACAAAAGGTAATCAAGTCAGTGAGGATTATGAAAAAGTATTGCAGTATTTAAACACATGGTACGAGAATGTAAAACACGTCCTAATTTGGGAACCTCTTTGTGCCTGAGGTAGGCCTAGCAACAAATTGATTTGGAGAACTTAAAATGCTAAATGCATCATTTCATTGACAGAAAATAGACGAATCCCAAAATGACACTAAATAAACATGAAATAGAGTCATTAATGGCCATTGGCCTTATTACATCAATAAAGCAAAAGAAAGACATTCCTATCTATTTGGTTCCAAAAGGGCCTTCCCCATACTCGGCATCCTTGGCTCCCTCGAACAGATTCCCCAGCTCACGGAGTCCTAGTAGTAGGTATGCTCTGGCTAGATGTCCACCTTCAGTTCCTTCAGCCTTTTGACAGTCTTCAACCCTCTTGATAAATTTGCCCTCCAGCTCGACTATGTCTCGCTCTAAGTACCCTAGCCTCTTGTTGGTACTGATGGCCATGTCTTTCCATTCCTCAATCAGCTTCTTGTTGGACTCGTGTATCTCGTGGTGTTCGCTCTCGCATTCACGGATCCTTTTGCGCAGCTGGTTGTATTTGACTTGCGCCTCGGCCTTTTCATCTATAATTCTATTGACTTGAACGAACCCTGGCTTGTCCAGACCATCCCAATTGTCTTCCAACCAACCAGAATAGAAAGGGGTACAACCGGCATGATATTTGTCTGGCTCAATGGTGTTTTTCTCCATGACAATCTTATAGTGCCACATGTGCTGGGCTTGGCACTTGTGAGGACTATCATCATTTTGGAAGTCTTCTCGAATATGGCTCATCTTGTCGACCCTTGGTATGACTTGCTTCCTACATGCTTGTCTCATAACTCGGATAGGGACGTAAGGGTATGTTCCTCTCAGACCAATCAGGATCAGGAATGGTGCATCTCTAGACCGGGCGATAAATTCTTCTGTCGGAAACCACTCAAACATCCATTGGAATTGTTATTCAGTCAGATTATCGAAGAGCTCAACCCATTACTTGGCATTCTTAGGCTGAGCGAACATGTCAGGAATGTAAGTCATTCTCTTTGGATGGTGGAAAGCGATGTGTTCATTCCACGCCCTTCGCTGAAACTCTTGTCGATACTGGCCCTTTTGTATATGTTCTAAGAGTCAAAGCTGAAGTAATAAGTTGCAACCCTGGAAGTGTTTCGCTCCTCTTTGACACTTCTCCAAGGCTCGGTATATGTCTGAAATAATCATGGGATGCTGAATGTCTGCCCACCAATCCCCTCCATTAGGGTTTTAGTTACCATGGCCAACCTAGTATGGATTCTTTCTTTCTTCATTGGAAACACGATTAGACCTAGGAAGCAAAACATGAAGACGAATACCCTGCGATGGATGTGTCCCAAGGATGTGATGGAAAATTCATCATGGTAGGTATGGTATGATTTGTTGTGACCGTACCTTTCATACAGGTAGTCAAAAGGGATGTATGATTCTTTTAGGCATACCAATTCTGCATTCTTCTTCAGGATAATCATTTTAAGGAAACCCTTGCCCGTGCGGTTCTCAAGCATCAGCAAACCCGGGGTTTCCCAAACTAGACCGGCCAGTCCTCCTATCTTCTCTATCAAAGGTGTCATTTCGAGGTCCCCAAAGCGGAACACGGCCCTTTCACAATCCCAAAATAAGGTAGCAGCTTCTATTATCATGTTGTTAGGCTGGATCTCCAGGAGGGATGGTAGATTACCCAGATATTTTCTAACGAGGGTTTTGTCACTGGAATGTAAATCTTCCCACCAACTCAGCAATTTTAGATGGATGTTGGTGACCATGCCGAATCTGGGGACTTCGTGCCGCATATTTCTGCAAGGCAAACAAGGTTAGGCCCTCCAAATAAATGCACAGAACGTGATGATGTCCGTTTGGGTTTATGGAAACCCAGTGGACTTTTGGACAAGTCTATCTTAAAGGCTATTGTGCGGAAAACACGTTAGCCTGGCTAGGTTCGACCATGATGCATGCAGCAGCATAACAGAGTAAGGTTTCTATGGGGTTTTAGACTGGTACCCTTGAGTGGAAAACTCAAGGGGGAAAGGCACAGAACCGTCGACTGCACCGCTGATCGACTAGTTTTACCGCAAATAAGCCTTTCTGAATTTAGGGGGTAATGATATAGGAAGGGCGCAACCACTTATCAAGCGTTGCTATAGTATTTTGTTTGGCACGAGTGGAGTATGATGTTTAGCATAATTATGCAACAATTAAAAGCATGTTGTCATGTATTTGCACGTTTAAGAAAGCGGTAAATACAACAATTATGATTTAAAACGGTTACAAAGGGAAACAAAGAAAACCTGTCAGTTTTGTTTTTGGGAAAGAATAAATACTTGAAAGATATGAACAATTAATTGCACATAAAGGGGAAAGGTAAAGGGAGAAAATATTAGCAAAGTAAAGGTACAAATCCACAAAGCAGTTTAAATGGTAAAATCCTAAAAATCCCCAGCAGAGTCGCCATGTTGTCGCGCCCCCTTTTTCCCCTAGAGTGCTCCTTTTGGGGCCCAGTTTTGAAAGGGTTTATGACATTGGTTGGGACAACTCGTTCATTTTGGGAAAAGGGTTTTGCATTTTTGAAGAGTCGCCACCTAACAATTTTTAAGGTGCGTTAGGGCACCTAGGGGGTCATTTACAACTACGTTGGATAACTAGAGATAGGGTAAGGGCTTGAAATTATCCTAAGGGGAAGGTGTTAGGCACCCCTCGGGATCCACAAGTGTGGTTCCCGGCCAAACAACTTTTGTGAATTTGTACAATTAGCAAATAAACAAGTATGGCTCAAATAATAGGAGATTTAAGTCTAAGTACACGGATATTTGAAAATAGTTAATGGAAAGCTAGATTTTGAAAAGAATTACAATCTAAGCATGTTTATGAAAGTAAAGGGGTATCCTAGGTTTGTTTATAATATGGATCACATCAATGCAATACCCGGTATGACACTCCTCAAAGAAGGGCTACACGTGGTATTAGCGCATCGGTCATCATATCCATATCCACCCTTTCCCACCCCGTGAAAGTAACTAAAGCGAGTGTTGGTCTCGACCTCTATTGCATGTTATTACCCGTCCCTTCCTATAAGTCCTGGAGGAATTTAGGACTTCTATCCTATAAAGGGGGTTCTAGGCAGACCCTCAAGTTTAAAGGTAAAATACAAGTGCGACTTATAGAGAAACAAATAGGATTGCAGATAAGGGGTAACACATAAACAGGAAAGGGCTCAAAGACCTCCACAAATAGTGCACATAAGCAGCATGTCTCATACACAATTAAGGTCCCAATTCAGATCCTAAGCATGGCGTCTAAGTGATAACAGCAGAGTCAGATTTATTACATAACTCAGAGAAGAAGTCCTAATCAGTTTTGCCTACTGGTTTTAAACATGCTGACAGTTAAGCACAAGAAGACAGTCCCAGTTTTACTTTAAATTTGATTACCTAAGGCTTGCCTAGGCGTAGGATAATATGTAGCAGTTATTCAGATTTGTTAACAATCCCAGGTCGTTACACCTAATAACATGCAGTTCTAAGTGTTGCAAATGTTCAGAGACTAATTACCAGTTGTGAGAACAGGAAGACTGTTGTATACATCTGTATTTAGATTAAGTGTAATTAAGGGAGTATGATCCTAGAACATGATGTCTAATGCAGAATGATGCATATGCAATCGCTAAAACAGGATCTCTAAATGCACATAGAATCACAGCATTATGCTCAGTTTTAGGAATAACATAGGTGACAGTTTTTAATGTTGTTTACCTAAAACAGGATTTCTAAGCGTGTAGGCATGGTTGTAGCATGATGAGACATGATTGCAGTTTTCGTTAACGATATTTATTCTAGGACAAGATTTCTAAATGAGTTTCAGAACATATTTATAGAGGCAGAGTCACATAATAACAATTTATTTTGTTGTTGTTATTTATCCTATAGACAGGATTTCTAAGTGATGATGAGATGCTGAAAACAGTATATGTATATGGATCCTATTGTAACGACCCGGTCGGTCGTTCCTTAGAATTTGCATTATTATTGTTGTTATTGCCTTGTCATAGGTTGGTTATGTTGTTTATGATGTGTTGTCTCTAAAATAGCTTTGTAGTTGAAAAAGTTAACTGAGAGTTGACTTATTGGTAACCAATATCGGAATGCGGATTTTATGGCTGGGGTAGCTTCGTTATGGCTGGACTTAGGAGTGTGTTCGGAATATTTTTGTGATGTCCGGTGTAGAATTAGGCTTGAATTGGCGAAAGTTAATTTTTGGCGATTTCCGGTCGGCAGTGGAAAATAGGCTATTGGGGTCGGAATGGAATTACGAAATTTGTAACAGGTTCGTAATGTCATTTTGGATATGTGTGCAAAATTTCAGGTCAATCGGATGTGTTTTGGATAGTTTCGGCATCGTTGGTGGAATTTAGAAATTTCAAAGGTCATAACCTTGAATTCGATGTGATTTAGTGTTTTTGCGTTGTTTCTGGTGATTCGAAGGCTCGACTAAGTTTGTGTGATGTTATGGGATGTGTTGGTATGTTTTGGTTGAGGTCTCGAGGGTCTCGGGTGAGTTTCGGGTGGTTTCGGGCCATTTCTAGGTCATTTCTAGTTGCTGGTTTTTGGCTTCAGGGGTGTACAGTGCGATATGATTGATATGGATGCGTTAGCATAGAGAAAATTTGGAAAATTCTTGTTGTTTTATGCGATCGCATAAGGCTTCCCGCGATCGCATAGAGTAAAATTTCTGATGCACTGTCCCGACTTTGGAAGCTTATAGCTCACAATCTATAAGGAATTTGAAGATAATCCAAAAAATGAAAGTTGTATCTCTTGATGTCTAGTTTTCAGAAAGTTAAGCCAATTGTAATTTGGAGTTTTGTACAAAAAGTTATGACCATTATACTAGAGGCTATCCGGAAGAGTTGGAGAAGGCTGTTGGAAAAATTGTTCTATGCGATCGCATAGGGTTAAATAAGGGCTGGTAAATTTTTTCCATCGCGAACGCACTCCTGGAGACGCGATCGCACAGTGTCCGGACCTGGGAAGTATAAATTAAAACCCTCTGCGACCATAACCCACTTTTCCACCATTTGTTAACGGGAAGAAGCTTTTGAGGTGATTTGTAAGAGAGGAACTCATTGTTCTTCATTGAGATAAGGATTTTGGACCCTAAAACTCGATTATATGTGATTAAGGATCAAAATATCAGTGTTTAATTCATGAAAAATTAGTAGAAAAAGGTGAAGTTAGGGCTTGAGATTATGAGACCTTTTAGGGATGATTTGAGGGGTCAAACGAACTCCGATTTTAGAGTTCTTTATATGTACGAACTCGTGAGATGATGAAGAACATTTTGGTATAAAATTTGTCGAGTTCTGAGACGTGGGGTTAGGGGTCAGGTTTTGAGCTAAAATTGGTATTTTTCAATTGGAATTCATTCCCTTAGCATAATTTGATGAGAAAAATCTGATCTTTATAGATTTGGAGCACTCGAAAGTTGATTCGAGAGGCAAGCGGGTTGCAGAGTAGCTTTTCGGGATAGTTTGAGGTAAGTAATGTCTTTAAATCCTGTCCTGAGGGTATAAAACCCCGGACTTTACATCCTTTCACGGATTT
This sequence comes from Nicotiana undulata, assembly GCA_005239495.1. Taxonomy (NCBI): domain Eukaryota; kingdom Viridiplantae; phylum Streptophyta; class Magnoliopsida; order Solanales; family Solanaceae; genus Nicotiana; species Nicotiana undulata. Next base: position 19,045 of record ML246570.1, read on the forward strand.
GGAGTGACGCACACACTGGATGACGAGTGTGGGGCGTGCACGAGTTGGAAATTGGGGAAAAATGTACCTCTTTAGGCAACTATTGAGTTGCGAAACTGCTTTTAAAGCATATGTTTATTAGTATTACTATGTTTTGTTATACTTGGGTTGTAAGCCATGTTTGGGGCCTAGTGCCGACCCGTTTTAACCCCTTGGGGGCTATTTTACTGATATTCTCACTACTTTAAAACTATGATTTTACACTCAATCTTTCTTGTGAAATTGTTGACACTTCTATTTGATGATATTACTATTTCTTGAAATGAAATATTATTTGGGTCGAGAACCCCGTTTTATTCATGGCCCGAGTGGCATGCTGAAAGTGTCTGACTGAGTGAGGCAGAGGGCCAATGTTGTGAGGATGTTATGATATGAGAGAGGCCAAGTGCCTGAGAGTGATTTATGCCATGATGTGGCTTGACGCTTGGGATGTAGGAGCCCCTTCGGAGTCTGTACACACCCCCAGTGAGCGCAGGTACCTACTGAGTGCGAGTGCTGAGTGATGAGTGATGAGTGATTGGGAGGCATGAGTGACAGTGAGGTTGCCCGCGGGGCTGATACTGAGTGATGGTGAGGTGCTGAGGGAAATTGATACGAGTGAAGATTATGGCCCGATGGGCAGTTTTATGATGATATTTTAGTGAGTTTTGACTATGATTCGCTTCATTTTTCAAACTGATATTACTGAGAGTTTTACTGAGATATATTGAAAATATACTTGTTTCAAAGGATTTACTGGAAATTAGTTTTCGAACTTATGTGTACTATATTTAGACTTGATATTTTACTGTTTTGTGGACTGGTGTATCTGTGTTGTGTGTTTCTTATTCTCAGACTGTGATTTGTTTTCATTACTACTGAGTTGGCGTACTCACCATTACTCCTTGCACCCCTGTGTGCAGATCCAGGTACTGGTTTGGAGCATTAGTCGTCCGAGTTCGTTGTCATCAGCGTTTGGGATTTCGAGGTAGCTGTCCAGCGTCCGCAACTTCTCTTTCATATAGTTCTTAGTATTTGATTCATAGACATTATTATGACATTAGCAGAGTTAGTTTATTTCTTAGATGCTCGTGATTGGTTGGCTCCAGTCTTGGGAGAATTGTTTAGACTGTTAGATTATTATTGGGGTGTAAAGACTTAAAGAAATTATTTTATACTCTGTTTGCTGCTTATTATTGATTTTTGAAATATTATAATAGAATAAATGGGTAGTAATGTGATGGTTGGCTAGCCTAGTTCCACGATAGGAGCCATCACGACCTGTTAGGATTTGGGGTCGTGACACCTATGTTGCATGATATCTAATGCATGGCATGCTTGGCATGTTGTACCTAAACATGGTTGCTATTGCGCATAGAGAAAGTAAACCTAGGAAGCATAATTTCTACCCTCGATTACACTACAACATGCATATTACCCATCCCTTTTTCACTATCCAACCCCAGAGTTATTTTACAAATAATTATTACAGACCTTTGAATAGGAATTACATAACTGGAAATAAAGAAAATAAGAATTTAACTGTAAGGAGCCTACAGTATAGGCCCAAGTCTCCAGGTCCTCAATGCCAAGTATTGTTTCACAACCTTTTCCACAATCCGGGTGTGTCAGAGTTCCCTAAGTACCTCAAGGATCCCGGGCAGTGCTCACACCCAGATTTCATAGCCAAGATAGAGTAAGTGCAGTGTGGAATGGCCAGTCTTTGTGTGTCAAAGTTCAGAGGGAGCTCAAGGGTACCAAGGAAATGCTCACACAGAGGGGCAGAACTTAAGGGGTCTAAGAGTAGAGTGAGAGTGCTCGACATAGTTTTGAAAAGGTTAAGTAAGAAAACAGTTTTTGAAAAGGGTAAGTAAGAAAACAGTTTTGAAAAGGGAGACTTGATTGAAATAGTTTTATAACAAAGAAGTTTACCCACTGAAATAGACTGAAAGAGTAGGAAAACCAAACAAGTTCAACATCACACAAAGAACCAAAAACAATCTATCAACCACAAGCAGGGGAATGGGATTTGAGGGACAAATACAGATCAGGTGAGGGCAAGCATGTAGCAGGCAGTACACAATCAGCAGTTCCTAAGGGTTCAGAGGATCTGGGGTACAGTAGGGTATAGGGCTAAACTAACATAGCAGTACCAACCAGTTTAAGACAGTAGAGTCTACCCAAACTAACATAAACAGGGAAATTCACATAAAGACAGGTTTGGAATACACAAAGATATACTGGATAATAAAGCATAACTTGACATGCTAGATGGAATCCAAGATTTAGTTACATGTTGAACAACAGAATGGTAAATAGAAGCAGATCAGAAACACAATGAATTGCGACAGTAATAGAAACATGTTGGTTTGAGAACTGAAATTTGAATTAGGACATACCAGTGAAGTGAAGAAAGCAGTAACACAAAGCAAGAAATAGGAGATGTACAATAGATAGCCTTGGCTTGCAGCCGGCTAACTCAGAGTAGTAGCAAATAGCACAGAAGAGAGAATAGAGAACAACAAATTTTAGTTGTGAGAGAGAGTTATTGAACCAAATTCAGTTCGTCTTTTTTTTGTCCCATTGTGCTAATGAGAGAATGTAGTATATACACTTTTGAAAAAAGGTAGCAAATAAGGTGGGAATCAAAATTGACCAGTAATTAAGGGACTGAGTATCAATCAGTACACAATCAGTATAGGTGTCCATTAATTGAAGGAATCAAGTTCAAACGGTATTAAGCAAACAACAAATAAGGAAAGTTACCATATGTAGCTTAGAGGAATATTCAAAATAGTTTTAAATCAGCATAAGTATCCCTAATTGAAGGGTTTAAACTCAAACGGCTAGTAGGCAAAATAACAAATAAGGAAAGTTCCCAGGCATATAACATATAAGGAAACAATTTCAACCCAATATAAGTATGCAATTGAGACTAGGTTCATCAGATTTTAATTAAGGAAATAGGGATCAATTAATAGTATATTATTCATGTAACAAGGTAAGAAATAAGCTAAAGGTCGGAAAATAGTAAGAATACACCATAAGAAATCAGTAAGGTTTTCAAATCACAAGGAATCAGGGATTCAAATAATAAATCAGGAACCCTAACAAAGTAAAATTACAGAGAATCAGGGATTCGAACAGGAATAACATCAATTAAAGGAGATTAACGTGAATTGAATAAATAACAGGCAAGAAGTCAGAAACCCTAGTAGTGAAAACATATGAAATTAGGGATTCACATGAATTTATGGGGTAAACAGTAATGTAAGTGGAAAAACAAGGAAAAAATCAGAGACATAGATGAACAACATAGGGTAAAACATCATAAAGTTCATGAGATGCAAGCACATATGCAAACAATATCAAAGACGAAGTCAGGGACTTAAGGTTTAGGTCTAAAATTAGGGGTTTCATCACAATGATCCAATAAAAGAGAGAAACTTCAATAAATCACTAAAACACAGTAGAGACCCTAGGATAATACTGAAAAATCATAGGGAAATCATTTAAAACGGAGTCATGAAACCCTAGTTGAAAGCGAAGAGTCGTTTTAGGAAAAATCGGAGAATCTTTGAGAAAAATAACGAAATAGCTTAAAATATACACAAATCTATCATAGATCTAAAAGAATAGGAGAGTTTTAAGAATTAGGGTTTCAGAGAGAACCCAGAAAAGATAAGAAAACTTCAAAACATTACTGGTTTTAACCCAAAAGTCATAGATCTTACTCGAATGGCCGGAGGTGGCCGGAAATGGCATGAAAGGCCGTAGGGGGAGTTGAACCGCTCCAGGTTCACCTGAGGACCTCAGGGTAGTGTCAAACCGACGTAGGGTGAAGCAGGGTCTAGGAGAGGGTGAGAGGACATAGTTTCCAGCGAGGGAGATGGCCGAAGAAGATGGACAGAGTCCATCGGAGAGGAGGGAGGATGGGAAGGTTCTAGAGAGAACCAGAGATAGAGAGAGAGATCGGTTAAGAGAGAATGAGAACCGGGGAAAATGAATGGGGGTAGTCATTAGGGGGATTATTAATGGACAGAACGGATCTGGTCCGTTGATTAAAATTAATCAACGGTCCAGATCAAAAGTGGAGATTGGGTCGGGTTATTTTAATGGATTGGGCCTGGGGTATTGGGTTAATTCGATTGGTCTTGGGTTGGTTTTAATTGGGTTGGGGTCAGATTAAATTAGGCTATAATTGCAAAGCTATTGTAATTATAGCCAAATACTGTCAAATTGACTAATTTGTGAAATAATTAAATCCTAATAGGATTAAAAATGATATATTGAACTAAAAAATATTTTGAAATTATTTTCAATGCAATTTATGAATAATTATGGGATATAAAGTATTGAATAAATTAGACAATAAATTGATAAAAATATGGAAAAATATGAAAAAATACCAATTATTATAAAAGTGATTTTGAAGGTATATATGCAAATTTTAAAAATAATTTGAGAAGAAATTGGGTATCAACTACCGGAAGAGGCTACTGGGACCCCCTCTTGATGGACCGGACCCCTCTCTTGAGGAAACATGTCAGGAATCATCTTTCAAGGTCAGCTTCGACCCTGCTCCTTCTCCTCACTTTGACGCTGAGCCATTGGATGCCATACCCCCTGTTATGAGGTTCGGTGATGAAGAGGATCAGGATGATGTTGCTCTAAGTGCAGTTTTTAAAGTAAGGAGGCCAGTTGTCACTCCTGAGCCCCCTCTTAAGCGACCCACCACAAGGTTGCAGAAAAAAAAGGCTCTTGAGTGTGCATTAAAGAAGAGTAAACTGAGTAACATGAAGAAGAAAAGGTTGGTGAAGGATTATGATATTGTTTGTGACAAGAACATTCCGGCTGTGGAAGTGGATAAGGAAGCTCAAGAGGAACCAAGTTCCTTGGTCAAGAAATCTCATAAAAAGAAACATTCTACTGAGAGTGCTTCAAAAGAGGCAGTTGGAACACCCAGTGAAAAGTCAGTAAAAGGTAGTGGAAAGTTGAAGCAAGTAGTGGTGGATGAGTCAATGTGTGATGATGATATTATAGTGAAATCTAGTGGAAAGGTTAAGTATAGTGGAAAGTCTGTTAAAAGAAAGTTGGAGAATGTGAAGGAACCCGGTTCTGTAAAGAAAGTAAGAAGTGGAAGTGTATCTGGTAAAGAAAGGTTGAGGTACCAGAAAATGTTGTGGGGTCGCACCTTTGACCCAGAGATATCTGAGATGGCTGGTATGAGACAGGTACTTGAGATGGTTGAATTTCAATAGCGGGGACATCTATTCAAGGTGGATGTGCCCAAAGTTTATTAGGATGAGGTCCAAAGTTTCTATGTTGACTTCTTCACTATTGAATCCGACCGTATCTGTGCTCTAGTGAATGGAGTAAACATTGTCATAGACTCTCATGTGTTAGGAGGCATTCTTAAGGTCCCTTCTGAAGGTTTGTCGTATGTTAGAGGTGCATGTGGTTCAAACTTTAGGCGTGCCATAGTAAGGAGAGAGCTGTCCAGCATGGGGAACGGGTGCACAAGAAAGCCTTGCTTCCTATGTATCAACTGTTATTTGAATGGGTAAACAAGGTCTTGCTTCCTCGCGCTGAGAGGAGGTCCATCACATCTTGGGCTGATCTTTATCTAATATGAACTGTCAATCTGCCATCCATAATGATTGGGCATATGCAAAAGGTGAAAGCATTCAAAGATGGGAACCATGGACTTCCTTATGGCTTTCTCCTCACGCGTGTCTTCAAATTCTTTAATGTGCCTTTAGGACGACCCAAGATAGGGACCAAGAAGCATACCTTCTCGAAAACTACTCTAGAGGAATGTGAGTGTGTTAACAAAGTATGAGGGGTAGGAAGCACTTCGACGATCTCACAGCCTATCAATGCTCAGAACAGTTCTACTGAGGAGATCAGGAAGTTGAAGGCAAGGAATGCCATTTTAGAGACTTAGCTAAGTCAAGATCAAGTGGCACCAGGGTTCTCCAGTTCTTCAAGTGCAGAGGTTGCTCGTCTGACCAAAGAAAATGTTGATCTCAAGCAACAGGTTGAGAACCTGAAGGATAAACTGCTCGCTGAGCAAATGTTCGCAAATGCTCGGATGGATCTTGTTCTCAACACTCTCGCTGCCTCTTCCAAGCCCTCTTCCTCTAGTGTTACCTAGGCTAATCCTCCAGTGACCAGCGACCAATTTCCAGTTTATCTCTTTTGTTTTGATGATTTTTTGGTTTTTGTTTTTGTTTTTTTTTGTGGTGTGGATGGAACTCACTTGTACTGCTCCTATCTTTAACAGTCTAAATCTGCCTTTGCTATAACGGCAAAGGCTTATGTTTTATAAAAACTAATGAAGGCACTGCTCTTTTGCTGTAAATGCTTATGTTTTTTCGCTTCTCTTTTCAATCATGTTTGTGTGCACACATGTGGCATGAGTTAGCTAGGCTAGACTTCTTTATGCTAATTGCTTGCTTGTGTATTTTTAATGATACCAAAAGGGGGAAGCTAAATTGAAGCAGGGCGAACTGATTAAGGGGGAAGCATAAAGTCAGGGGGAACTTGTGAAGTTCCTATTACTTTATCTGGTTTATATTGCTCTGCATATGGTTGTCAATTTTTTAGTTTGTCATCATCAAAAAGGGAGAAATTTTTGGGTTTACAGTACTTTAGCTTTATGTTTTGATGATCTAACAAACTTACTGCCAAAGAACCTGACACACACTTGATACATAACGCAATCACGGACTCAAGCTAATGTGAGCTTTATGACTTCAGAAGATAAAGAATCAACTCAGGGACCTGATCCCTTTGGGTTTCCCTGACAACAGTACGAAGTCAACTCTCTACAGCTGGAAAGTGACTGCCTGCACTGTACATGTAAATAGTGCAGCACAGTGCAACAATCACTTCTCATTGGGAAGGACCTTGTACCAACCAAGTGATTACATCATTCAAGTGATGTCATCCAAGTTGTATTAACACGAAACATTACAACAAAACATCATTTTGAATACTTGTGAATTCATTCAAGCACTCCAAGATCTTATAATCGAGCATTCAATTCACTAGTGCATCAAGAACAAAGTACAACACCACTACGGACCAGTTCCTACAACAAGTCTCTTGTATGTGCTTAGTTGAGTTGTAGCTTTGTATTTGTTCTTCACTGTAATTCCTACTTTGCTTATCTAGAAGCTTTAATTAGTAACCTCTGAAAACCATAAACCCTTAGTGTTTGTGTCGTGACTAGAGTTAGTCATGAGTTGAAGTCTTTGTAATAGGTGTGTTGCAAAGTGGCTTGTAATAGGTGTATTACAAGTTAGTGAGGGGTTAAGAGTTTAATTCCTAGGTTGCATAGGTTGTAATCTAAACATTGCTCATAGTGAAGTTGAAATCCTACCAGTGTAGGTCGTGGTTTTTTATCCCTTGACCAGAGATTTTTCCACGTAAAATCCCTTCTGTTATTTACTTACTGTTGCATTAGCTAGTTCTGTGGAAACTGTTACAGGACCAGATCTCTATATAGTTTGTTGGACTCATATACTCTATCATAGTACTTGATGATGCAAGGGTTGTCCGTCTAGGTTAGTGAAAGCCAAAGTCTTGTAGCATCCCACAATATTGATCTTGTAGCACAATCTCCAATATGGCCGCTAGCACAGGTTTCATACTAGCTCTACCTTTATTATTAGCGCCTCGGCGATTCCACATAATAATGTGCATGATTCCATTGTGAATTATGGATCTCTCTACTCTCTAGATTGTTGTCTTTCAGTGTTAGCTCCATCACTGCTACAAATTTGAACTAGCTTGGACTTTGTTAATTTTCTAGTAGTGACCGAGTCTTTCAAAAGACATGGGGCAGACTAAGACAAACATTTTTTCCATTGTTTTGTTTGAACAACACTGGAAGGATCTGTGACATTTTTTTTGGGTATGTAATTGCCTCCTCTTGTTGTTTAAATATGAAATGTCGTCTTCTCTAGAGCTCAAATTAAAGCATTTTAGATTCTTGAAAATATTATATATCATATCATCATTGTTTTCCTGTAAAAATAATCAGAACTTACCAATGTCTTTCTAACATGTTTGCACAACATTCATTTTAGAAAAGTTACAGAAAGAAAGGACAGTCAGGTGTACGAAGTATTCCGTGCTCACGCAGGGTACGGGAATGAACCGCATCTCAATGAGTATGAAAAGGTTACAGACAGTATGTAGAAAGTTTACGAAACTAAAATTAGCTTAAGTTTATGAAGGATTAAGATCTGAAAGAATGAACCATCAAAATGGAAAAAATTTATGCTTTCATCGTAAGGCAAATAAGCAGGCAATGACTTTTCCTATAAGCTATTTCTTGATCAGAATCTATGTTCAACTAAAATTAGTTCCTCTCATATTTTGTTTTGTACAATTCATTTTCCTGATGTAGAAAGCAGCTGCTTGCTTCGTGCCCAGCACAACAGAATGAAAACTGAAACGATTCACTCAGTCCCACGTACAGAGATTTTGTTTACTACTACCATAAATCCAAACATTGAATCAAATTACAATAAAACAATTGGATTAAGCTAAGAGCCAAAAATCCTTGTGACGCTTAGTAGTAATAAGATATCCTCCATACTTCCTGCTCTTCCTTCTCACAGCAATTGTCATGCACTTTGCATTCTGAATACAGTGTTCTACTACTCTGCCTCTTGACTTTTTCCCTGACCAAATCTTGCGCAGACGCCACATTATCGATCTTTTTCTTTGTCCCAACACCAGTAATGAAACTTTTCTTTGCTTGGCTGCTTCAACAATTACAGGACCTTTTTCCTTCCCTTCTTGCACTGCTATCTCCACTTGGACCTGTTAACATACAAATCATCGCAATTAAAGACGAAGCAGATTTAGTGTTGGTTTTGTGGGTTCAATTGAACTCGTCGCCTTTGAAACCAGGTATACATGTGCGAAAAATAAAATGTAAAAATATAGTAAGACAACATTTATTCTAAAATGATTGGCTTTAAATTCTGAATTTGCATTTAACTTACATCAAGATTGAAATCAAATGCATTTTATCCATAACATTTCTCTCTCTCACACACACAGCTGATTGAATGACTGAATAATGAGCAAGTAAACACATGCTAGCATGAAGCCAAAAAAGTTGGAGTTTACTTGTCATGTTGAAGTATTGCCTAGAGAAAAATATTGTTTTTCCTAACAAGACATGGCCAGTTGGCCAAATACTTGACAGCATTAATTAGTTAGGTTTGTTAGTAACTTTCCATGTGATTTGGTACGGACATATTTTGGACTGACTCTGCCCTCTGCATCTAATTAACACCACTTGGACATTTTCTACAGCTTTCTTAGGTGAAAACAATAGTTTTATAGTTTCTGTGTCCAATCAATCAAAAACACAGATGCAAAGCAATTTCAGAACTCAACTCACCCCTGGTCTCTTTGTTTGGCACAGACTTTTCATGGAGTTAACAAGTTCATAGGCCCTCTGCTTAGTGTTTTCACCTACACAAATAATAATAAAAAGATATTAGTATAACGAAAGAGATGTGGTGTTTTTGGGTTAAAGAAAGAAAGAGTAAGCTAAACATTTACATACATAGTTGAGTGGGCTTGGTTACATAAAGAAGAAGAATAGTATCCTGGGTTTGAACAGTATGAGTAAGTGCCCATTGAAGAGCACCTTTGGCTTCAAGACTCTGATCAACCACAACCATGACTCTATTACTAGTGTCAGAATCTGGCCTAGACTCCTCGCTATTGTAGTTCATCTCAATGCTATTTTTGCTGGAAAATTCAGACTTGTTATCATCCGATTTGATCAAACTAAGCGTCTTCGAACCGCGGGGTCGAACATGGACTACAGTTCGATTCATGCAAAATCCTGGTAACTTCACACGGACACGCATCATCTTTGATACTTTGATTTGTTCCAAAAATAGCTTTGGCGAGGTGAAAGACACAGAGGAAAATTGGTGATGTTTGTGGGAAGTTTAGTGCCAAGTTCTGTATGTGATTTGGGATATGTTGGAATTAAGGTGCGAGGGAAGAAAGGTGTGAATTTATATATGTTATGAGTCTTGTGACAAAAGTTAGTGAGTTAAAGGTCATGCCAATCATTTTAATTGAATTTGTTTTTATCTTGGATTTTCCAAATAGTGGGGTGGGCTTCTTGGTCTCTTGACGTGCTTAGCATAAAGTTGGAGTAGACCCGTACTGAGTAGTTGTTGTATTAAATGTTGTCACATTTAGTCAAACCTGAGGGAGGAAATATGCATTTCAATTTCACCCAACATTCCTCATTTTGTCCCTAAAATTAGTTGTCGGGGCAAACGTTTTAAAGAAAAAAAACAAGAATCATTTATTCCTAAAAAATTTCTTACTGTTTTAATTAGCGAAATATTAATTAAGTACGATAGTTGAAAGAAAGATAAATGGTAGCTTTTTTTACACGCTTGATCCTTTTTTAACTATTATTTATAGAAATAGCGTCATTCATTGTTTATTTCATAAAGAGCATTTTTTTTATTAATAGCACATTATAAAAATTAAGCTTAACATTTAATAAGTTAACTGACTCACTAATCACGGGAAATACTTTTTTTTTGTCCATCTCCATTCTCCCTTTGCAACATTCATCTTCTTCACTCCATTTTTTGAAAATCTGATGCATATCTGAATGCCACCTAAATCAAGATGTATTGATTTATACCTCTTTTATACTATGTATATCAAGTATCACTTTAATTCAAAATGTATTTTATGTATATAATTTTTGTATATTTATTTGTGAAGTGACATTTTATTTTAAGAAGTATTTTTAATGTATATTTCAAATATATTTTATATGTCAAGTGTCATTTTAATTCAGGATGTATTTTATATGTCAAGTGCCATATATATATATTGTTTTTTGTATATTTATATACAATCTTAATTAAATTTAAGATATATTTTTTTAATGTATATTTCACATGTCTAAGTGTCATCTTATTTGAAGATGTTTTTTTATGTATATGTTTTGTATATTTTATGTGTTAATTCAAAGTATATTTTTATATATACGTATTGTATATATTAACGTATATTATTATTGAAGTAAGATCTTTATGTTAAGAAAGGAAGAAAGAAGTAAGAGAAAAACTTAAGAAAGATAATTAAAAACAAAGCGAATGGAACAAATTTAAAAAATATATTGGCTTCGGCAGAAAACAAAACTAAGAAGAAGAAGAAAAGGAAGGAAAGCTAACCAATAAAGAGATAAAAAAAAGACATAATTTTTGTACAAATAATTATTAATTTTCCATTCAAATTGCGTATGTTTAGGGATTAATAATTAATATTCTTATTTTAATAGAATTGTGTGCTACAAATATAAATATTTTCCTGTCATATCTATAATATTGAATTTCATGCTAAGAATTTGTTATATTTTAAACTGTGATAGTTATGTGAAGTTTAAACAAATACTTTTATAGTTAAGGCTATTATTTGTCTTTCAAGCAAATAATATGGATTGAAGGAAGTAATAGGGTCCTTCGTAGGCTGGGTTTATTATCATTTTGTTTGACAATTTCACATGAGAAAATTGATTTTTTTCCTTTTCATGAAATAAAAAGGGGTTTACAGAGATTCGGTATATTATACTCGGAGAGAATTAAAACAAGAACTTCGATGTAAAGATGTCACAACTTAAAAGGCAAAATATTGGAATGCTGGGATTTTTTTAACAGTTGTAATGTTCTTGTGACATAGTAAATAACAATTCATTTAATAAACGGTTAAGGGTCTTATTTGTCCTTCTACTATCATAAATAGGTTTTATTTATCTTCCGTTTAAGTTTCTAATCAAAAATATCCCCGCTGTTATACTTTTGTTGCACGTTTGTCCCTCACCCGTTAAAAACACCCTATCAGATTTTAAGGGACACATGGCATCATTTGATTGGACCAAATGACCCGCCCCATTCTTTTAATTAAAACTCGCCCGATCCAAGTAATTAAAACCCACGCGCCCCAACTCAACAAACCTCTCTTCCTTAATTAAAACCCGCCCCATGCAGGATATTTCTGTTAAAAGTATTTCTGGGAACTTTTTGTTTGATTGAGCATACTTGAGATCTGCCACGCCCTAACTCAACAAACCTCTCTTCCTTAGAGCTGCAAACTGTGTGCCTCCTACTATATTCGCATCTGCACTCTGCTATGATAACTTCTCTTTCGTATTTCCAATACCGTGGACCTTTAATTTCTCTTTATTCACTTTATTTTGTTTTTGACCCCTTATTGAAATTATAGAATATTTTTGCTTGATTTTCTTAACATAGTTGGTCTGGTGGTTGCAGGTGTATGCAAGAGCAAAAGCAGCACGGTCGATTCTAGCGCCGCTAGCGATAGGAGTTAATTAACCAAGTCGCAACACCTTCTAACCTTGTAAAACCAACGGGTCTAGGTTAATTAAAAGAATGGTGTGGGTGGGTTTTAATTATTTGGATCGGGCGGGTTTTAATTAAAAGAATGGGGCGGGTCGTTTGGTCCAATCAAATGATGACACGTATCCCTTAAAAATCAGATAGGGTGTTTTTAACGGGTGAGAGGTAAATGTACATAAAAGTATAACGGCGGGGATATTTTTGATAAGAAACTCAAACGGAGAATAAATAAGGCATCTTTATGATAGTAGAACGACAAATCAGACCCTTAACCGAAAAATTAAAAACTTGTTCGCCTGACATATTATTAGTCTAATGATATTCGAATTTTTAACGAATCTTTTGTAGCGTTAGGTGCTGGAAGGAATAAGATTATCTTATTTTGTGGTTATCTGGCAAGGGCGTGAGGGGCTGTTTAGCTTTAAGAGCCAAACGTGGGCAAGATTTAGTGGTCGGAATCACAAGATTACAATTCCTAGTCTTTTTCTATTTTATATTGGTACAAATCCATGAATGCTGATTTAGGAATACAACATAAATAAAGGTGTGGATGGGGTAGTTTTACGACAATTTTGTTCAATCCTTCCTCCGTAATTATAACGAATTGTTTTAAGCTCAGAGAGTCCATTATTCAAATGGTCACTGTTTATCTTTAAAATTGAATAACAATTAAATTTATAAGTGATTTTTATTGGAAAATTTGTATGATGAGGGAGAATAAAAGTTTAGCTTGAGGCGTGTCAAGGACTCTGTTCTTAAGCATATTTCGCTCACACCGTGATGAATATTATTAGGCGTATCTCCCAAAATTCAACAAGCTCTTCTAATATAACTAGGAGCAGAAACAACAAAAACTTATAAGAAGAAAGCCCAACACAAAAAAAAAAGGAGAGAATTTTTTTTAACTTTGTGTACTCTACTTAGAAGATGAAAATACAGAAATATATATAGTCCAAAAACAAATGGACTATCTTTCAGATAACGTCCAAACCATAATGGCTTTTTCAAGATGGAATGACTGTTACAAACGTTTTCATTAGAGAATTAAAATATTTTGAATTTCGCGTAGGGTCCCAGCACTATCCTCCCAGGTTCCCTTGCACTATGCGTTCGCGTGAGGCTCTCCGCGTTCGCGTAAAGCTCCCCCCTCAAGCTCCGCGTTCGCATCCAAGGCCCTGCGTTCGCGTAGGGTAGTTTCACCCCAGCCCACACTTCTCATCGCGATCGCATGGATTGAACCTCGATCGCGAAGAGTAAAACACTGAACACCAGAAACCAGCATTTGACACCAGATTTTTGCTAAGTTTTACACCCTGACACCTATCTGAAACACACCCGAGCCCTCGGGGGTCCAAATCAATTATGCACACAACCTCAAAAACATCCTACAGACCTATTCGTGTAATCAAAACACCAAAATAACATCGAAAACAACGAATTAAACCTCACAATCCATGAAACTTCTCAAACTTTCAAATTTTGCATTTTTATCCGAATTACGTCAAACGAAGTCCATTTATTACCAAATTTCACAGATAAAACATATAAATCATATCGAACCTGTTCCGGGTTCCGTAACCAAGATACGGGTCCGATACCACATGTTTCACATCAAATTTTATTTTCAAAAACCTTTATATTTTTCATAAAATAATTTTCTTTAAAAATTCATTTCTCGGACTTGGGACCTCGGAATTCGATTCCGGGCATACACCCAAGTCCCATATTTTCCTACACGGGTCCGGGTCCGTTTACCAAAAATGTTGACCAAAGTCAACTTTGCTCAAATTTCAACACAAAAATATCATTTTCATCAGTTTTTCACATAACGGCTTCCCGGCTACACGGCCGGGCTGCGCATGCAAATCAAGGTGAGATAGAAGAAGGTTCTCATGACCTCGGAACACAGATTTAGCTAGAAATACACGGGATGACCCTTTTGGGTCATCACAATCTCCACCTCTAAAACAAACGTTCGTCCTCGAACGGGCATAGAAAGATACCTGAATCGGGGAATAGATGGGGACATCGGCTCCGCATATCGGACTCGGACTCCCAAGTAGCTGCCTCAGTAGGCTGCCCTCTCCACTGAACACGAACCGAAGGATAACTCTTCGATCTCAACTGACGAACCTGTCGGGCTAATATGGCCACCGGCTCCTCCTCATAAGTCAGATCCTTGTCCAACTGGACACTGCTGAAGTCAAGCACATGATATGTATCGGCAATATACTTCCGAATCATAGATACATGAAACACCGGATGCACGGCTGATAAACTCAGTGGTAAAGCAAGTCTATAGGCCACCTATTCTACCTTCTCAAGAATCTCAAAGGGACCAATGTATCTAGGGATCAACTTGCCCTTCTTCCCGAACCTCATCACGCCCTTCATGGGCGACACCCGAAGAAATACCCGGTCACCAACAATGAATGCCAAATCACGAACCCTACGTTCTGCATAACTCTTCTTCCTGGACTGAGCTGTGCGAATTCTATCCTGAATGATCTTCACCTTATCCAAGGCATCCTGAACTAACTCTGAACCCAACAACCCAGCCTCTCCCGGCTCGAACCACCCAACTGGCGACCGACACCGCCTACCATACAACGCCTCATAAGGAGCCATCTGAATGCTCGACTGGTAGCTGTTGTTGTAGGCAAACTCAGCTAAAGGCAAAAATTGGTCCCACGAACCTCCGAAGTTAATGACACATGCTCGCAACATATCCTCCAAGATCTAAATGGTACGCTCGGACTGACCGCCTGTCTGAGTATGAAACGCTATGCTCAACTCAACCCGTGAGCCCAACTCACGCTGAAATACTCTCCAGAAAAAAGAGGTAAACTGAGTACCTCGATCAGATATAATGGACACGGGAACACCATGCAAGCGAACAATCCCTCGATCAGATATAATGGACACGGGAACACCATGCAAGCGAACAATCTCCCTGATGTAGATCTTTGCCAACTTCTCCGAAGAATACGAAACTGATACAGGAATGAAGTGTGCTGACTTGGTCAACCTATCCACAATGACCCACACCGCATCAAACATCCTCTGGGTCCGTGGGAGCCCGACTACGAAATCCATGGTAACACGATCCCACTTCCACTCGGGAAGCTCAATCTGCTACATCAAACCACCGGGTCTCTGGTGCTCGTACTTAACCTACTGACAAATCAAGCACCGAGCTACATATGCCACAATGTCTTTCTTCATCCTCCTTGATCACGCATCACCCACACTACTATATAAGTAGGAAGGCAAGGATCGTGTAGCTTTTACCCGAATGGTCGGGATCGAATCCACAAGGAGTCTATAATGGGAGTGAGTGTCTAAGTAATCTAGAAGGGTCGAGTGTTTCTAATTGCACTTCTAAACATTTGCTTGGTCTGAACTATGCTAAGTATATTCTATTTATTGTATGTTAATTAATGGCTATATTGTTTTTGGTGTTATTTTCTGATGATGATAAAGGCACTAGGGTCGTGACCTTTGCCTAGGTGAATACATAAAAGATTTCAATTCTAAGGTCGGGACATTGATTAGGGATACAACTGTAACCAATGCACGAACATACCCACTCTATACCTCTCGGTAGTTTGAGTGGCTTTGCTCTAATTACCTCTCTCGAGTCCAATTAGGTGTCAATTAATCAAGCAATTGAGGCTTAGGTAGGGTATTACTCTCTCGAGGTTTAAACCGTTAATTAGGGCTCAAGTAGGGTTTTATCATTTCTGGGTTTAACCCAATTGATTAGGACTACCAATCTCTTGACAATGCCCTAATTCCCTATTAGGCTAATTTTCTAGACTCAAGTCCTCTATCTCAAGAAGGACCAAGTCATAGAAAGGCTAATTAGTGTTTGCAACCACTAATTATGGAAATAAGAACCCTAAATTAGCCTAAATAGCCAACACCCATTAATTTCCCAACCTTAATTTCAAAAACCTATTATATACCCACATTAGGGTTGAGCCACAACCCTAGCTAATGGGTCTAGCTACTCATAATCAAAGATAGAAGCAATGATAGAGAAGAAAGAGAACCCACTAATTGATTCTTAACAAAGATATTGAAGATTCAATGTTAAAAATACAATAATAAAGCTAAAAAGATGGAAACCCAAAAGTAGTCACGTGCTCTCTACTTCAGAAATTACAAGATATGTAAAGAAATTACAAAATAAGCTATTTATAGTCTACCAGAATTTCGGACAAAAATGCCCCTGTGGGACCACCGCGGACCGCGAAAACACAATCGCGATCCGCGAAAGACAACTGGGTGCTTAACCACTGCGCTTCTAAAAATGCTCGACCGCGGACCGCGAAATATGGACTGCGGCCGCGGTGAGCTGTGCCTTGAAAAACCCTCTCTGAAGCTTGGAACCGCGGACCGCGAAATATGGACTGCGGCCGCGGTGAGCTGTGCCTTGAAAAACCCTCTCTGAAGCTTGGAACCGCGGACCGCGAAATAAGGACCGCGGCCACGGTGAGCTGACCCTTAAAATACACCTCTCTGAATCATGCCACTGCGACCGCAAAACAAGGACCGCGGTCGCGGTGGTTCTTTAATTGATCAGTTTTGTTGTCCTTGGTACTTGTGCTGGATTCACTCCTGTTTTGAGCTTATTCTTGACTGAATGTCATCATTTCTGGTTCAATCATGCATCAAGCACAACATATACGTTTTTGTGGCTACTTTGTATATAATTATAACCAAAACTTAGGTCTAGAAGAACGGAAAACAAGGCAAAAAATCTAAGTTATCAACTCCCCCAAACTTAAGCTCTTGCTTGTCCTCAAGCAAACAAAATAAGGCCCACCCTTATGATAGCTTCCAAGAAAATCTGGATGTCCTAATGGTGACCTCAATTAGCATCAACTGGGACTAACCATGGCCCTTAATGCACATGCATCATTGACAATGTTTGAACCTTTTAAAAGCATAGTTCAAGTGTGATACAATAGCTTCAAGAGTTGTTCCAACTCATCAGTGAGACTCTAACTACCACCTCGGTCAGTGTGGATCCCAGACTCTTATTCCACGACTTTTCCTAAGCACCACACCTTTAGAATAATAACGCTTAGAACGAGGAATATGGGAAATCACTCATCTCTCATCAAATAAAAAGTCCCAAGTCCGGCTCAAGGTACCATAGGCTTTCCCCTTGTGTAAATCACCACTAATATAGGCTTCACTCGACTTGAGATCATACAGGGCTTTTGTGGAAACACGATGAAGGCTGTTGGACAAGGGTAGGAAGTATTTGGTCAGAGTGAGTTCTATCTTTCCTTAAGCACTTCATTTTTAACTGTTCTCACATTTTCTTGACCCTTTGAGTCATTTTATCTTTTTGCAGGGTTGGAGAGACACACTGCCACGTCTTTTTGTTCATTCTAGACACTTTTCTTCCTTTTATGCATTTTAAACCTTTGGTAACACTTTTTCATCAATTCCCTTTATTTCTTCTTTTTGTTCATTCTTTTCTTTTCTTTCTTTTGTGCCTTCTTTTTCACTTCATCACATCCCTCGTCTCTCCCCCAAACTTATGCTTTTTGCCTAGCGCCAAGGAAAGATCGAGTGCCAAGAGAGGGTAAAAGAATGGTTGAAGGCTTGTGGCTTGGTTTTTTGAAAGAAAGGGTTTAAAACTCAAACGGGTTGACTAGGGAATTTGTCTTTGGAAGGTCATGGAAGTGTTTAAATGCGTTGTTCAAGACAAAGAAGGCCTACTTCTCAAGTCAAATTACATCTAGAGTTTCGCCTAGACAACACTCAGGTCAAGTTCTAGACTAGTGGCGCGGGACTTGGACTTGCAATTTCGAATTTCTCACCACTCAATGCTAGGGGATTGATACAGAAACCGAGTCGAGGACCCACAACGACCTTAGTCATGTTTTGAGTAATAAAATGTTCCCGAAGAACCACCCGATGATTATCGCCCAACACAAGAGTCTCAAGATCGTCACTATCACCATCCTAAACACAACGGTTTGTCTTTGACCATGGGATCAAAGGCAACTGTGTTAGGCCCAAGTGAAACTTTTCTTGAGGCACCGTTATTCATTCACTAGAAAAAGGAAAAAGAAGAAAAACAAGACCAAAAAGAGAAAAACAGACTCAAACCCTTAAGAAGGTTGTCACACCATCCATCCTTGGGAAGAGCCACCCGGTTCACACAAATTCCACCTTTGGAAAGAACTGTGGCGTTAAGAAAACCAAAGGTTTATTGCTCACGCGAAATTCAAAACAAGAAGCTAAGAAAGAAAAATAAGAAGCTATAAAATAGAAAAAGTACGTAAAGTAACATGCGTGGGATAGAATGAATATGTACATGAGGGGGATTAGACGAATATACATAGGGGATGAATATTTACAATGAAGAGTTAACTTATACATACCAAAAAGTAAGAAGTTATAAAAGTACTAGGATAGTAAACTTATTTACAAGACAAAATGGAAAATAAAACATAAGGAAAAGAAAGAAAAATTGTCTGCATTATACAACCCGATTATCATCAAATGAAATGCCTATAGGGCCACTCCCCCAACTAAGAGATAGCATTGTCCTCAATGCTATATATCAAAAAGAGTGCACAAAAATATGGGAGAGAGATAGAGAGTAAAGAAAACTCCCTATTGGCCCTCGGCCTGCTGTGGTCCATGCTGTTGTGTCTGAGATGGGATAGGGTCTGCCTGTGCCTGGGACTATGATGGGGATGGGTCTGCTGGTGCATGTGGTGGAGCTCCGGTGGTCTGTGCGGGTTCCGAGTACGCTCTATCCCCTCAACCGCTGGTGCACCCCCATCATCCTCACTTGAGTGCTCCCAAGATAGGGAGTCTGTAGGAGAAGTAGAGTATGAATTGCCACTGGAGGCTAACTCAGCTTCTTGAGCTGGGGCTGGGGGAGAGGAGGCAGGGTCCAAAGGAGATGACTGCGATGAGGCCTCCTCCGATGGTGCATACTCACTCCCCGATGGTGAAGCAAGAGAGTCTCTAGCATGAGTAGCCCGTCGGGATGATTGAGGAGGAATGGTGACTTTGGAGGGTTGCCTAGGTGCCCCCGGGCCTCTCCCCCTTTGAGAATCTCCTCGAACAGTTTGTTTTCGCCCACCACCTCGTGATTGAACCATTGTCTCCAAAGTAAACACAGGTGAACATGGTTAGTACACAAAGCACTGTTGCACAGACACTTACAGTTGAAATTAAATACCAAATGCTCAGTTGAAAGGCCACCGCGGACCACGAAAAACCAACCGCGGACCGCGAAACGTCGACCGCGGTCCGCGAAGATCATGTAATTAAGGGTTGCATAACACAGGCACCGCGGTCCGCAAAACTGGGACCGCGGACCGCGAAAACAGCAGTTGCCTAGGGTTTTCAAACTTTTATCATTTCCATGCTCAAATGTTCATTTAGTTAATCCCTACATGTTTAATCAGTGTAATTGTATTCCAAGGGTCTAAAATGAACATTTTGGACTAACCCTAACATTTTTAAAGCCTAAGGATGAAAAATTATGAAAAAGAAGAGAAAAATGTATCAATTAATAAAGAAAATAAAGAAATTTAGAAGTTAATTAATCACAATTACACTTACTAGATGCTTGGATGATGATTTGAATGAGTGCAATGCAGTTCAGAGGATGTAAGATAAAGACACAGTCCAAGGATGCTCTGAGAACTTGAAGTGCGTAAAGTAAGAAATGAAACCCTAAATGCCTATTTATAGAGAAGATTTGGGGTCCACCCCTCTTACCTACCGCGGACCGCGAAAAATCGACTGCGGTCAGTCACTTATGTTGGGCTCAGGCAAGAAGTCACCGCGGTCCGCGAGAAATCGACCGCGGCCGCGGTGAGGCATGTTCAGAGAGGCACTCTTCAGTAACTTGGCTTCGCAGACCGCGAAAAGATGACCGCGGCCGCGAAGCAAGGTTCAGAGACCTGGTTTTCTATACTTAGCCAAATTTCCTGTGCCAAAATCATCCTACAATATCCAAAAACCAGTTAGTGCAAAAATGAATCCTATTCTACCAAGAAAAACAAAAGAAAACAAAAATAAAGACACATGGGTTGCCTCCCATGAAGCGCCTGATTTAACGTCGCGGCACGACGCATGTCACCAAGATCATTTAAAATGAAGAAGTGCCACCACGTGGCTGTCATCGACCTTGCCAAGATAGTGCTTGACCCGATGACCATTTACTCTGAAGACTTCACCACTTTTGTTCTTGAGGTCAAGAGCCCCATATGGAGTAACAAATACCACTTCAAAAGGTCCGCTCCATTTGGATTTGAGTTTTCCCGGGAATAACCTCAACCGAGAATTGAACAATAATACCAAATCTCCAACCTTGAACTCTTTACCTCGAGCATATTTGTCATGTAGGTACTTCATTTTGTCCTTATACAAGGACGAACTGGAGTACGCATGGAATCTAAACTCATCCAACTCATTCAATTGCTCCACCCGAAGATTTGAAGCTACATCCCATTCCAAATTCAACCTTTTCAAGGCCCACATAGCCTTGTGCTCCAATTCTATCGGAAGGTGGCAAGCTTTTCAGAAGACCAAACGTTACGGGGACATCCCAATTGGGGTCTTGTAAGCAGTTCGGTAAGCCCAAAAAGCATCATCCAATTTCTTGGCCCAGTCGGTCTTATTGGCATTGACCGTTTTGGATAAAATGCTCTTTATCTCCCCGTTAGATACTTCAACTTGGCCACTAGCATGAGAGTGGTACGGGGTAGTGACTTTATGATTGACCCCATACTTGGAAAGCAAGGAGTCGAAGGCTTTGTTGCAAAAATATGACCCCCCGTCACTGATGATGGCTCGTGGAGTGCCAAACCTAGTAAGATATTCTTCTTGAGAAAGGATATCACACTCCGCGCTTCATTATTTGGTAAGGCCACGGCCTCCACCCACTTAGACACATAATCAACCGCTACCAAGATGTACGTGTTCCCACACGAACTCACGAATGGCCCCATGAAGTCGATGCCCCAAACGTCAAAGATATCCACTTCAAGAATTGAATTTAGAGGCATCTCGTCCTTCTTGGAAATTCCCTCGGCTCTTTGGCATTCATCACACCTTTTTACTAGATCGCTAGCATCCTTATACAAAGTGGGCCAAAAGAACCCACAACTAAGCACTTTAGAGGCCGTTCTTGCCCCTCCATGATGACCACCATACGGTGAGGAGTGGCAAGACTCAAGGATAGCTAGTTGCTCTTCTTCCGGTACACATCTCCGGATCACCCCGTCGGTGCAAATCTTGAATAGATAAGGCTCGTCCTAATAGAAATCCAAAATGCCCTTCTAAGCTTCTTCCTTTGGTTAAAAGAGAGCTCACAAGGGTCAACTCCGGTGACGAGGTAATTAGCAATATCTGCAAATTGGCATCTCTTGCATTGACATTGAACAGAGTTGTTCATTGGGGAAACTGTCATTGATCTCAAGTCTGTCACAAGGATGTCCTTTTTCCTCCAACCGGGACAAATGATCGGCTACTTGATTCTCACTCCCTTTTCGGTCCACGATCTCTAAATCAAACTCTTGTAGTAGCAACACCCAATGCATAAGCCTTGCCTTGGAATCCTTCTTGGTCATGAGGTACCGGAGTGCTGCATGGTCAGTGTGAACTATGACCTTGGCACCCATCAAGTAAGGGCAAAATTTCTCCATAGCAAAGACTATAGCTAGAAGCTCCTTCTCTGTGACTGTGTAGTTCATTTGAGCCGAATTCATTGTCTTGCTGGCATAGTAGATTGGATGAAAAACTTTGTTCACCCTTTGTCCAAGCACAGCACCCACAACAACATCGCTTGAATCACACATAAGTTCAAAGGGTGCACTCCAATCTGGCACCGTGATGATGGGAGTAGTAGTGAGCTTGTGTTTTAAGAGTTCAAAAGCATGCATACAATGCTCATCAAAAATGAATTTAGCATCCTTCTAAAATGGATTCACCACCTTAGAGAAGTTTTTGATAAAGCGCCGGTAAAAACCGGCATGGCCAAGGAAACTGCGGACTCCTCCCACTGAAGTAGGTGGTGGCAACTTTGAAATAACCTCGATCTTTGCTTTGTCAACCTCAATGACATTTCTTGAAATCTTATGGCCCATTACGATTCCCTCTTCCACCATAAAGTGGCATTTTTCCCAG
This sequence comes from Nicotiana undulata, assembly GCA_005239495.1. Taxonomy (NCBI): domain Eukaryota; kingdom Viridiplantae; phylum Streptophyta; class Magnoliopsida; order Solanales; family Solanaceae; genus Nicotiana; species Nicotiana undulata. The sequence goes on from ML246570.1 coordinate 41,667, forward strand.
TTCAAGACCAAATTCGTTTGTTCACACCGAGCAAGGACCCTATCAAGATTACCCAAGCATTCGTTGAAAGAATCCCCGACGATACTAAATTCGTCCATAAACACTTCAAGAAAGTCCTCCACCATGTCGGTGAAGATTGCCATCATACATCTTTGGAAAGTGGCCGGGGCGTTGCAAAGCTCGAATGGCATACGAGCAAAGGCAAAAGTGCCATATGGGCAAGTAAAAGTAGTCTTCTCTTGATCTTCCGAGGCGATAAAAATTTGATTATATCCTGAATACCCGTCGGGAACACAATAGAAGGCCCGGCCCGCGAGCCTATCCAACATTTGATCCAGGAATGGTAGAGGAAAATGGTCTTTGCGGGTCACCTTGTTGAACTTGCGGTAGTCCATACACACCCGCCATCCGATAACCGTTCTTGTGGGAATGATCTCATCTTTGTCATTTTTTATCACTGTCATACCACCCTTTTTCTGAACGCATTGGACCGGATAGATCCAAGCGCTATCCGAAATTGGATAGGCAACTCCCGCATCGAGCCATTATATAATCTCCTTCTTCACTACCTCTTGCATAGCTTCATTGAGTCTTCTTTGATGTTCCACGGAGGGTTTGGGCCCATCCTCCAATATGATTTTGTGCATGCAATAGGCGAGGCTAATACCCCGAATATCCGCCAAAGCCCACCCGATTGCTTTCTTCCTCCTCCTTAGCACTTTCAAAGTTGAGTCTACCTGCACTTGGGTTAAGCAAGAGGAAATAATAACGGGTAAAGTACATGAGGGACCAAGATATTCATACCTGAGATGGGAAGGAAGTGTCTTCAACTCCAGAGGTTCTTCAATGGAGGGCTTTGTTGGTGGAGTCTTCCGGTTCTCCAAGTCCAATGACAATTTTCTTGGAGCATAAGAATAAGACCACATGCCTTGAAGGGCATGGGTGCTTTCAATAATACCATCTACCACGGAGTCTTCATGATTCAATAGAGCCAACTCCACAGGGTCATCAATATGGATCATAGCACTGCATCATCAATAATAACCTCATACACGAGGTCCATTAAAGAGCAAACTTCAGTACTGTTGGGCTGCTTCATAGATTTGCATACATGAAAAACCACTTTCTCATTACCCACTCTGAATGTGAGTTCCCCAGCTTCAACATCAACCAAGGCCTTCCCGGTGGCAAGGAAAGGCCTCCCCAAGATAATGGGGACCTCAAAATCAACCTCACAGTTAAGGATGACAAAATCTGCTGCCAATATAAACTTGTCCACTCTCGCTAGCACATCATCAATAATACCTAGGGGCCTTTTCATCGCCAATCTGCCATTTGCAAATGCATAGAGGTCGCCTTAGGTTGTCTGATGCCCAAAGTCTTAAACACAGAATACGACATCAAATTAATACTTGCCCCGAGATCACATAGGGATTTTACAAAGTCTGCACTCCCAATCGTGCAAGGAATAGTAAAGGCACCCGGATCCTCAAGTTTTGGTGCCATGGAGTGAACAATAGCACTTATTTGGTGAGTCATCTTGATGGTCTCACACTCCATAGACCGCTTTTTAGTCACTAAGTACTTCATGAACTTAGCGTATCCAGGCATTTGTTCCAAAGCTTCTACCAATGGTACGTTGATGGAGAGACTCTTCATCATATCAATGAACTTTTTGAACTGAGTCTCTTGCTTTTGTTTGGCCAATCTCTGAGGGTAGGGAGGAGGTGGCCTAGGCAATGGTGTCTTGGCTTGTGGGGACACCAGCTCCGGCATGTCAATAATGTGTTCCCTAGACGGGTTCACATTCCTTTCCAAGTCCTCCCCATTGTCATGAATGTCAATTCTTACTTCACCTTCTCTTGGCTCATCCATCATTATTTCCACATCAACCGGTGACTCTTTTTGAGGCATGTCTTCATCATCAACAATAATCTTCTTTTTCCCCGAAGTACTTGTTTCACCACCTTTCCCACTCCTTGTAGTCACCGCCATGGCGTGACCGGTATTGTTATTATTCCCACCCTTGGGGTTCACCACCGTATCACTCAGTAGTGCACCCTTCGGGCGTGTGTTTAAGGCATGTGAAATTTGACCCATTTGTACTTCGAGATTCTGAATAGAGGTGTTGTGGGAGGCCAACTGGGCGTTTGAGTCTGCATTCTTCTCCATCATATGTTTGAACATGTTTTCTGTTCGACCCATATCCGAGCTTGAAGAACTTTGACCTTGAGATTGATATGGAGGAGGGTTGCTTGGTTGTTGGTACATTAGGGGACTTTGAAATCCCGACCCCCGACTACCTTCGCCTCCCCATTTTTTGTTGTTGTTTCTTCCACTCCAATTCTACTCGTTGTTGTTCCCCCACTGCCGGTCACTATTGTTGTTCCATTGACGATCATTAGTATTGCTCCAATTCCTAGCATTGTTGTTGTTCCAGTTTCGTGGCCTTTGATTCCCCCAGCTTTGATTATTACCCTGATTTCTCCAACCTTGGTTGTTGCTTTGACTATTACCTTTCCCTTGGTAGTTGTTTGCATACATAACATCTTCATCTTGGTCATGACCACTCGGCCCTTGATCACCTTGATCTCCACAGTTTTTGTAACGAACCGACTGGTCATTTTGAGAGTTTAAGCTCCGTTCAGTGGTATAAGGTCATAATCAGCTTCACATTATGTACATCAACCGGTGTGGGTGTTTAGATCCAGTTACCGGATAATCCAGAGTCGAATTAGGGGAGAATTTCAAATTTTGAAGCTTAAGTGAAGGAAGTTGACCGGAGGTTTGACTTTTGAGTAAACGGCCTCGAAATGAATTTTGGTTAACGCCAACAGTTTTGTATGATGATTTTGGACTTAGGCATGCGTCCGAAATTGGATTTGGAGGTCCGTAAAGCAAATTGAGGTCATTTGGCAGAAGTTAGAATTTCGGTGATTCCGGTCAATTGGTGAAAATTTGATATCGGGCTCGGAATGAAATTCTGGGAGTGTCTGTAGGTCCGTTGTGTCATTTGGGGCTTGCCTGCAAAATTTGACGTCGTTCCGGGTGGATTTGATAGGTTTCGGCACGAGTTTGGATATTTGAAGTTTTGAAAATTTCCTAAGTTTGATTTTTGGTTTGATTCGTCGTTTTACTGTTATTTTATGTGTTTTGAAACTTCGAGCGAGTCCGTGTTAGGTTATGTGACTTGTGTGTGTGGTTGGACGGGGTCCCAAGGACCCCGGGGGTGTTTCGGATGGGTATCGGGTCCTTTTTCCTCATTTTTTCCACTGCTGAAATCTGTATCTGGTTTTCTCCTTCGCGTTCGCGTTGGCGGAGTGTAATCTGGGGGGAGGGTTCATCTGTTGCGTTCGCATAGTACCTTTCGCGAACGCGGAAGCCAGCTTTCTTCTTCTTCGCGTTCGCGTACCAGTCTCCGCGTTCACGTAGCGTATTGTTGACCAATCCCCATTTTCTTCATCGCGTCCGCGTAGAACCTTCCGCGAATGCGAGGGTTCGCCTTCTCCTTCTCCGCGTTCGCGTAGTGCAGCTGGGCATCTTCAACTTTTCCTTCTTCGCTAATGCATCCCTCTCTCCGCGTTCGCGATGAACAAAACACCTGGGCAGATTATAAAATTCCAAAAACGAGGGTTAAGCCATTTGTACACATTTTGAGTTCTAGAGCTCGGTTTTGGGCGATTCTTTGAAGGTTTTTCACACAATTCGAATGGGTAAGTGTTATTTAACTAGAATTGATTATATTTCATGAATTAGTTCTCATTTTTATCATGTAATTTGTGTTTTGGGTTGAAGAAACTTGGGTTGTTGAAAGAAAATTTCTAAATTGAAAATTCATGATTTGAATGACCAATTGACATCGGATTTGGATAAATTTAGTATGGGTGAACTCGTATCGGAATGGGTAATCGGAATTTGTAAAATTTGTGGGGTTTCGAGGTGCGGCGCCAGGGGTAAACTTTTGAGTCGATTTTTATAAATTAGTAAAGATTGAAACTTTATCGTTTTGAATAGTCCCTTATATGTTTTATGTGCATTTTGAGGTTGTTTTAGTTGATTTGAGTTGTCCGAAGGTCTTCCTGCCCGAGAAGTCCATTTTCGAGTACCGGTTGTCGTCTTTGAGGTAAGTATCTTGCTTAACCTTGTGTGAAGGAACTACCCCTTAGGATGTGCGTCGTCTATGTTGATTGTAGCCCGTGTACGCGAGGTGACGAGTGCGTAATCGGACTTATTTGCAATTAGGTTGGCCTTTTAGGATTCTTAAGTTCCTATATCTCCTGCGTATGAAGTGGTAACTGTTATGGTTGAGTTCCTGACTGCTTGTTTCATCTTCCTCTGTTGGATTAGATTTTCTTGACTTCGATTCCTCTTTGTTGATTAATTGATCTTAATTTGACTTAGCTGAATATTTTCCCTCTTCTACCACTATGCTAAAAAAAATTCACAAACTGCCTAATCGATTAGAATTCGTATCATCTAGTCGTATGATTGTTTAACAGGAATTGGAATATCTATAGTTTGGTGTCAAGCATGCCCGTGAGTCGTACATGATGATTTACATGATTTGCCTCAAATGTTACTTAGGTAATGTTGACCATCACCCATATTGGTGGTGCTTCCTTGGTGCCTCTTATTATTGAATATTTTCTTAAGCTGAGTTTATTCTGTGAAGCAAACTGTTAGGCGAGATTGGTTATAGTTGTTTCCCTTGCCGGGATGATTAGTTCTCTATTTATTGACTTAAGTATTGTGAATCGTTGCTATATTTGTTAGGTTTTCTCCTCGTTACATTGTTTCATTGATACTTGGTTTTTCCCCTTTAGTGATTTCTGCTTATGAGCGAGTTTTGCCACTATTTTGATTGAAGTTCTCGTGTTGAACTTATCGTCGCACCTTGCATTTTGCCTTTCTGTTTTGCTGTGGTGTTTGTTGTGTCTCTTGCAATGTTTTTGCTGTGTCCTGGTTGTCTTCTCTTTGTGCACTATATTGCATATTTAAATTGGGACTACGTGTTGAGATTCGGGAGCTTTCCCCCTGTACTGCATCGCATATTTAAATTGGGACTACGAACTGAGATCCGGGAGCTTTCCCCCTGTACTGCATCACATATTTAAATTGGGACTACGGACTGAGATCCGGGAGCTTTCCCCCTGTACTGCATTGCATGACAAATATCTGAGTTACGGACTGAGTTTCCGGTGGTTTATCATTGAGGAGATTTGGATTGAAAAGTATACATATATACACATATCCATATATTAAAATGTATAGCTGAAAGGCAATTATCTCCGAGAAAAGTTATGTCCGAAGGACTTCTATTTTGAAAGAATATTTGAAAGGTAGTTGTCTTGCAGGAAAAATGATATTTGAAAAAGCAGTATTTGGGAAAGTATATTTGAACAAATGATATTTGAAGGAGCAGTACTTGGGAAAGTATATCTTAATACAACGTATTTTAAGGGAACTATGTTCTAACGATTTCTTTTCATAAAGATATATACATATAATTCCGAAAAAGTATGTTTCAAAGAAGATTTCCTATATCTTGAAAAGATTATATTTTCAAAAGCTTTCGTTAGAAACACACATTTTAAAGATTTTTACTCGAGGGTTTGAACGGTTTTTATTGAGCTTATTTTCTAAGGCGTGATGTGAGTGGATTGATGCGGTGCTAAGTTTTGAGTGATTTATGGTATTGTGATTTCCGACTTTGGCTTGCGTGCTTTCCTTTCCTTCTTGCGTATTCCTGTTATGTTGTTCTGTTGCTTTAATTACTGCACTTCCTTCCGCTTTATATTTTCCTGTCGTTAATTATATTCGAAGATTTTAGATAAATATTTTGTTTCGGTCATTACTACTTATGTCTTTTACTCATTAGACCAGTGGGTGTATGGACTAGTCCTCGTCACTACTTCACTGAGGTTAGTCTTGATACTTACTGGGCACCGATGTGGTGTGCTCATACTACTCTTCTGTGCATTTTTGGTTTTGCACATATTCAGGTATTGACCGTTAGTAGCTGTATGGATCAATCGTCGAGGAGACTCAAAGTAAACCTGTTGCTGCGTTCGCAGGCTTCGGAGTCACCTTCCTGTATATTTCCAACTGTACTTATTATTTCTAGACAGTTGTATTTAGATTTGGTAGAAAGATTCGTAGAGCTTATGACTTGTATTTACCGGGTTTTGGGAAATTGTAAATTTTGTCAAGATTCCATATCGAGATTGTTACATTTTCTTTTATTATTGTTGTTGCCCAGTGAAATGTTAGGCTTACCTAGTCCCTAAGACTAAGTGCCATCACGATACCCAACGGAGGGAAATTTGGGTCGTGACAGTTTTGCCTAGCACTCCCCCGGGGTCTCCTTTGGTTTCCTTGCATATTCACTCCTTCCATAGCATTCACTTGCTTCGGCCCTTGCAATTGTTGGAGTTGGGCTTTAGCAAGTTGGTTTATGGTTGTTGTGAGCTCGGTAATTGCTTGCACTTTCTCTTGGAGTTCCTTGTGGAGACTATTCACACCGGTCTCCCCTTGAGGCACATTCGCTCTACTTTGCCAAGCCGAAGATGTGTCGGCCATTTCATCAAGAACTTCACATACCTCTGGGTAGGTCAACTTCATGAAATTACCTCCGGCCAATTGGTTGACCACACATTGGTTTACGGTGTTGATTCCCCGGTAGAAGGTTTGCTGTATTATAGCCTCGGTCATATCATTATTCGGACACTCCTTCACCATGGTTATATATCGTTCCCATATCTCGTGCAATGGCTCGTTTGGCTCTTGTTTGAATGCCAAAATCTCATCACGGAGTTCCGCCATATGACTTGGGGAGAAGAGCTTTGTAATAATTTACCGAGAGCTCGTCCTAAGTTGAGATTGAGTGATTGGGAAGACGCTCCAAACAATCTAGTGCCTTCCCTCGAAGAGAGAAGGGGAACAATCGGAGTCTAAGTACATCCTACGAGACATTGGTTTGTTTACTCCCCCAACAAGTATCCACGAAGCCCTTGAGATGCTTGTAGGCATTTTGATGCGCGGCCCCGGTGAAATACCCTCGTTGTTCAAGGATAGTAAGCATAACATTCGTGATTTGAAAGTTCCCCGCTCGAATCCTCGGCGGGACAATGGCACTTGCGTACCCCTCGTTTGGTAGGACCCGAGGGGAAACTCTAGGAGGTAGAGGTGGGGGAGGGTCTGGAATATCATCTTGGTTGTTGGCCTGTCGGCCCCTTCTTTGTGGGGGAAGTTGAATGATTTCCTCTTCCTGATTATCATATACCTCCTCCCCCGGAATCACATTTCCCAGTGGATTAGCCATTGTACCTAAGTAAATAAAACAAGGAAGTTAAAAAAAATAGAAGGAAGGAAAAACACGCTACGCTTCTAGTCACAAAAATAGTCACATCGTTAGACTCCCCGACAACGGCGCCAAAAAGTGATCACGCCTCACCCACACTACTATATAAGTAGGAAGGCAAGGATCATGTAGCTTTTACCCAAATGGTCGGGATCGAATCCACATGGAGTCTATAATGGGAGTGAGTGTCTAAGTAATCTTGAAGGGTTGAGTGTTTCTAATTGCACTTCTAAACATTTGCTTGGTTTGAACTATGCTAAGTATATTCTATTGATTGTATGCTAATTAATGGCTATATTGTTTTTGGTGTTGTTTTCTAATGATGATAAAGGCACTAGGGTCGTGACCTTTTCCTAGAAGGATACATAACGGAATTCAATTCTAAGGTCGGGACATTGATTAGGGATACAACTATAACCAATGCACGAACATACCCACTCTATACCTCTCGGTAGTTTGAGTGGCTTTGCCCTAATTACCTCTCTCGAGGCCAATTGGGTGTCAATTAATCAAGAAATTGAGGCTTAGGTAGGGTATTACTCTCTCGAGGTTTAACCCGTTAATTAAGGCTCAAGTTGGGTTTAACCCAATTGATTGGGACTACCAATCTCTTGATAATGCCCAAATTCCCTATTAGGCTAATTTTCTAGACTCAAGTCCTCTTTCTCAAGAAGGACCCAAGTCATGGAAAGGCTAATTAGTGTTTGCAACCACTAATTATGGCAATAAGAACCCTAAATTAGCCTAAATAGCCAACACCCATTAATTTCCCAACCTTAATTTCAAAAACCCATTATATACCCACACTAGGGTTGAGCCACAACCCTAGCTAATGGGTCTAGCTACTCATAATCAAAGATAGAAGCAATGATAGAGAAGAAAGAGAACCCATTAATTGATTCTTAACAAAGATATTGAAGATTCAATGTTAAAAATACAATAATAAAACTAAAAAGATGAAAACCCAAAAGTATTCACGTGCTCTCTACTTCAGAAATTACAAGATATGTAAAGAAATTACAAAATAAGCTATTTATAGTCCGCCAGAATTTCGGACAAAATGCCCCTGCGGGGCTACCGCGGACCGCGACAACACGACCGCGGTCCGCGAAAGACAACTGGGTGCTTAACCACTGGGCTTCTAAAAATGCTCGACCACGGACCGCGAAACATGGACCGCGGCTGCGGTGAGCTGTGCCTTGAAAAACCCTATCTGAAGCTTGGAACTGTGGACCGCGAAATAAGGACCGTGGTCGCGGTGAGATGACCCTTAAAATCCACCTCTCTGAATCATGCCACTGCGGATCGCGAAACATGGACCGCGGCCGCTGTGGTTCTTTACTTGATCAGTTTTGTTGTCCTTGGTACTTGTGCCGGATTCACTCCTGTTTTGAGCCTATTCTTAACTGAATGTCATCATTTCTGGTTCAATCCTGCATCAAGCACAACATATAAGTTTTCGGGGCTACTTTGTATATAATTATAACCAAAACTTAGGTCTAGAAGAACGGAAAACAAGGCAAAAAATCCAAGTTATCACTCCGCCACCAATAATGCTACCGCAAATCCTGGTACATCTTCCCGGCCCCCGGATGAATGGAATGCCAGGAACTATGGGCCTTCTGCAATATCAACTCACGAATAATGTCAACACCAGGCACACAAATACGGCCCTGCATCCTCAAGACTCCATCATCATCAACTGTAACCTGCTTGGCACCTCCGTGCCGGACCGTATCTCTAAGAACACATAAATGATGATCATCATACTGCCGGTCTCAAATACGATCAAACAATGAAGAACGGGCCACAGTATAAGCTAAAACATTGCCAATATCTGAAACATCCAATCTCATTAATCGATTGGCCATGGCCTGAAAATCTAAAGCAAGCGGTCGCTCCCCGACCGGAATATAAACAAGACTACACATACTGGCTGACTTCCGGCTCAAAGCATCGGCCACCACATTGGCCTTCCCCGGATGATATAAGATGGTAATGTCATAATATTTCAATAGCTCTAACCATCTTCTCTGCCTGATATTCAATTCTTTCTGCTTGAACAGATACTGCAAACTCTTATGGTCCGTGAACACCTCACAGGACACACCATACAGAGAATGCCTCCAAATCTTCAGCGCATGAACAATGGCTGCCAACTCTAAATCATGAACTGGATAGTTCTTCTTATGAACCTTCAACTGACGTGAAGTATAAGCTATAACCTTGCCATCCTACATCAACACTGCGCCAAGTCTAACCCGTGAAGCATCACAATACACGGTATATGACCCTGAACCTGTGGGCAAAACTAACACCGGTGCCATGGTCAAGACTGTCTTGAGCTTCTGAAATCTCACCTCACACTCGTCTGACCACCTGAAATGGGCACCCTTCTGAGTCAACCTGGTCATCGGGGCTGCAATAGATGAAAAGCCCTCCACAAACCGGCAATAATAACCTGCCAAGTCCAAGAAACTCCAAATCTCTATAGCTGAGGTGGGTCTAGGCCAATCTCTGACTGCTGAAATCTTCTTAGGATCTACCTGGATACCCTCTGTCGACACCACATGACCCAAAAATGCTACCCAACTCAACCAGAACTCACACTTGAAAATTTTGGCATACAACTGACTATCATTCAGAGTCTGGAGGACGACTCGAAGGTGCTGCTCATGCTCCTCTCGGCTGCGGGAGTATATAAATATATCATCAATGAAAATGATAACAAACGAGTTCAAATAGGGCCTGAACACTCGGTTCATCAACTCTATAAAAGCAGCGGGGGCATTTGTCAACCCAAATGACATCACCAAGAACTCATAATGCCCATACCAAGTGCGAAAAGTTGTCTTAGGGACATCAGACGTCCTAATACTCAATTGATGGTAACCAGATCTCAAATCAATCTTGGAAAACACTGAAGCACCCTGAAGCTGGTCAAATAAATCATCAATCCTCGGCAAGGGATACTTATTCTTGATAGTAACCTTGTTCAATTGCCGGTAGTCAATACACATCCTCATCGAGCCATCTTTCTTCTTAACAAATAACACTAGGGCACCCCAAGGAAAAACACTAGGCCTAATAAAGCCTTTATCAAGCAAGTCTTGTATCTGATCCTTCAACTCCTTAAGCTCTGGCGGGGCCATACGATATGGCGGAATAGAAATGGGCTCAGTGCCCGGAGCCAACTCAATGCAAAAGTCGATATCCCTGTCAGGTGGCATATCCTGCAGGTTAGCAGGGAATACCTCTGGAAACTCACGAACCATGGGCACAGACTCCATAAAAGGAACCTCGGTACTAGAATCACGAACATAGGCCAAACAACCCTTCTCGACCATGCGCCGAGCCTTCATATATGAAATAACTCTACCGGAAGAATGACTAGGAGTCCCTCTCCACTCCAATCGAGGTACTCCCGGTAAGGCCAAGGTCACAGTCTTGGCATGACAGTCCAGAATGGCATGGTAGGGAGATAACCAATCCATCCCCAAGATGACATCGAAATCAACCATATCAAGAAGCAAGAGATCTACAAGAGTCTCCAGACCACCAATAACCACTAAGCATGAACGGTAGACTCGATCTACCACAATAGAATCACCCACCGGTGTAGATACATATACAGGAGTACTCAGGGAATCACGGGGCATAATCAGATAAGGAGCAAAATATGAAGACACATAGGAGAACGTAGACCCCGGATCAAATCAAATCTAAGCATCTCTACTGCAAACTGAAACCATACTTGTAATAACTGCATCAGAGGCCTCAGCCTTAGGTCTGGCAGGAATAGCATAGCATTAGGGATGAGCCCCACCAATCTGAACATCCCTGGGTCGACCTATTGCGGACTGACCTCTATCCCTTAGAGCCTGTCCTCCACCTCTAACTATCTGGCCTCCACCTCTGGCACCTCGACCTCCACCCGTAGCTGGCTAAGGGGGTGGGGGTGCACCTGGTGCGGGAATCATGGCACGGGAACCCTGATACTGAGAACCACTAGAAGCTCGGGGGGAAAACCTGGAAATGTTCCCCATACCACCGCAAGTGAAGCAAGACCTCGACTGCTAATACTGTTGGCCCTGAAACTGTCCCCGTCGACCAGAATAACCACCCTGAAAGCTTTAAAGAGGCGGTGCACTGATAGGAGCTGCTGGTGTACTGCGCGATACCTGAAGTGGCGATTGGAATGGCCTAGGAGGATGACCTCTGCCAAAAGAGTCTCTGCCTTCAGATGATGCACCATTGAATCGACCAAAATGACGAGGTCTCTGGTCAGACCCCTGACCACTACCCTGTGATAAGACCATCTCAATACGCCTGGCCACATTGGCCACCTCCTAGAATGAAATATCAGTACCTGTCTCTCTGTCCATATGGAGTCTAATAGGCTGAGCTAGCCCCTCAATAAACCTCCTCACTCTCTCTCGATCTGTGGGGAGTATCATGATAGCATGTCAGGCCAAAGTGATAAATCGGGTCTCATACTGGGTAACTGTCATAGAAGCCTGCTGGAGATGCTCAAACTGCCTCCGAAAATCCTCCTTCTGAGTCACTAGTAGGAACTTTTCCAAGAACAACTCGGAGAACTGAGCCCAAGATAACGGCGAAGATCCAACTGGTCTGGCCAAGCAAAAATCCCTCCACCAAGTCTTGGCGGTACCAGAAAGACGGAATGTAGCAAAATCGACCCCACTGGTCTCCACAATCCCCATGTTCCGAAGAACCTCATAGCAACTGTCTAAGAAATCCTTGGGGGTCCTCTGATGGTGCACCAGTAAAAGTAGTAGGAAATAACTTGGTGAACCGATCCAATCTCTACAAAGCATCGACAGACATAGCTGCCCCCTCAACTGCCTGTGCCACAATACCCGGCTGAGCTTCTACGGCTGTCTGAGGTGCTGGAGTCTGGAAATGAGAAGCTAACTGCTCTGGTGTGCGGGTAGCAGGAGTCTGGGCCCCTCCCCCCAGCCTGAGAGACGGCTGGTGCAGTAAGAAGAAGACCTACCTAAGCCACGCTCTCCATAAGGCCCACTAAGCGGACCAGAATGTCCTGAAGTACCGAGGCTGCAATGAACCCCTCTGGGACCTGAGCTGGGCCTACCGGAACCGCCTGAGCAAGAACCTCACCACCAAAGTCTATCTGTGGGTCCTCTACTGGGGATGCTGCTCTGGGCTGAGCCCTGCCCCTGCCGCGACTTCTAGCACAGCCTCGTCCTCGGCCCCTCGTAGGAACTGCAACTGGAGGATCGGGATGCTGATTAGTAGATGAGGAAGCACGTGTTCTCGCCATCTGCTAGAGAATAGAATAGAAACTCAATTAGCATTTAGAACTCAAATCGCACGACAGAGAAGAGAAGATGTGAAGTTATTCCTAACTTTGCATCCTCTGGGGATAAGTACAGACGTCTCTGTACCGATCCCTCAGACTCTACCAAGTTTGTCCGTGAATTGTGAAACCTAAGAAACCTAGTGCTCTGATACCAACTTGTCACGACCCGAAATCCCATTGTCGGGACCGTGATGGCGTCTAACATTGAACCCACTAGACAAGCCAACGTTCTAGTTAATATAACTTATTTCCTTATTATTAGGCATTTAAAATAAAAGCGATAAGCGAGAACACGTTTAATAAGAGTACGGAAGCTATGAAATACAACAACTTAAGTATTTGATATTACAAAATCCTTAGTAAAACCCCAGAACTGGTATCACAAATCCACGGACTGTCTAAGAATGTTAAAAACAAAGTCTGAATGAACAATACAACTGTCTCAGAAATACAAAGGAAAATACAGAAAAGGAGATAAGATAAGAGGAGGCGCCAAGGCTTGCGGACACCTGCAGGACTACCTTAGTGTCTCCTATGGACTGAAGGATACTCCCTTGATCAGTGTCCACCGGGTCCGGTACCGTAATCTTCACAACATAAAGAAGTGCAGGTGTAGCATCAGTACAACCGACCCCATGTACTGAGTAAGTTTTGAGCCTAACCTCGGCGAAGTAGTGACGAGGCTAGGACACGACAAATAACAAATACTTGTGTAGTTCAATAATGTATAGCAGGAATAATAACAGGAAGTAAACAATTAGGTACAAAACGGGGAAAACATGTTGGGGAGAAAGGGGTAACAACTACTGAAATAACGGAACAAGACAACAACTGAAATAATTAAATAGAAGCAAGAACTAACAACTCTGAAACAATAAGTAAACAGAAACGGCACGGCATGTCCCCTCGTGCTATAATATCAAAAAATACGGCACGGAATGTCCCCTCGTGCATAAATAAACAACATCACGACATGGAATGTCCCCTCGTGCATAAATATCAATAACACGATACAGAATGTCCCCTCATGCATAAATAATCAACAACACGGCACGGAATGTCCCCTCGTGCATAAATAATCAACAACACAGCACGGAATGTCCCTTTGTGCATAAATATCAATAACACGGCACGGAATGTCCCCTCATGCATAAATATCGATAACACGACACAGAATGTCCCCTCGTGCATAAATAATCAACAACACGGCACGGAATGTCCCCTCGTGCATAAATATCATTAAACAACAATTGACAGGAAAATCAACAATAAGAAACCTTAAATGCACAGGAATAATCAACAAGAGTAATACCGTCCCAGCAAGGGACACAACTATAACCAAAACCTACACAGATATATATAACTTACCAACATATTCCCCAACCGAACCATTACTCAACAATACTCATAACTGAGATTTTCCATCAAATGAATAACTACCAAATGATATCAAATCCATAAACACGGTAAACATTCAACAAAAATCACATAATTACTCATATACGACTCACGGGCATGCTTGACCACAACATATAGGTACTCGTCACCTCACCTATACATTGGACATGGAATAAACACGTAGCAATTAGGACTCAACACATATTCCCTCAAGCTAAGGTTAGGCCAAACACTTACCTCGACTCCAAGAATCCAAATCAAGCCTCGAGCACTGCTTTTTCTTTCGATCCTGACTCCAAATCAATGATATCTACACATAATTGACTCAATAACATCAATAAATGCTAAACAATTCAATTCCAATGCTTAATTATAGAATTCCCAATATTCTTCCTAAAAATCCAAAAATTGACCCCGGGCCCGCTTGGTCAAACACGAGGTTCTGACAAAAACCCGATCACCCATTCACCCACGAGCCCGAATATATAATTTGTTTTGAAATCCGACCCCAAAACGAGGTTAAATTCCCAAATAATCAACAATGGAAGAAAACAATTCAAGGATTACTTACCTAAGCGATTATGGTGAAGAACTTCTTCAAAAATCGCCAAAGAGGTTTGGAGAAGAAGAAGTTGTGAAAAATGGTGTAAAACCCGTAATGTGTATTCTGTTTTTGAAATAATATAACTGGGCAATAATTGTTCTTCGCGTTCGCGAAGGTTTGAGTTATATAGCCTACGCGTTCGCGAGCTTCTGGCTGCGTTCGCGTAGAATTAATACCACCTAGCACCCCCTTGCCCTACGCGTTCGCGATCCTGTGGACGCGTTTGCGTAGGGTCCGAGCACTACCCTCCCCCAGGTCCCCTTGCACTATTTGTTCGCGTGAGGCCCTCCGCGTTCGCATAGAGCTCCCCCCCCCCCCCCCCCCNCGCATTCGCGTCCAAGGCCCTGCACTCGCGTAGGGTAGTTTCACCCCAGCCCACACTGCTCATCGCGATCGTATGGATTAAACCGCGATCGCAAAGAGTAAAAAACTGAACACCAGAAACCAGCATTTGATACCATGTTTTTGCTAAGTTTTACACCCCGACACCTATCCGAAACACACCCGAGCCCTCGGGGCTCCAAACCAATTATGTACACAACCTCAAAAACATCCTACGGACCTATTCGTGTAATCAAAACACCAAAATAACATCGAAAACAATGAATTAAACCTCAGAATCCATGAAATACCTCAAACTTCTCAAACTTTCAAATTTTGCATTTTTTATCCGAATTACGTCAAACGAAGTCCGTTTATTACCAAACTTCACATATAACACATATAAATCATATCGAACATGTTCCGGGCTCAGGAATCAAGATACGGACCCGATACCATAGGTTTCACATCAAATTTTATTTTCAAAAACCTTTATATTTTTCATAAAATATTTTTCTTTAAAAATTCATTTCTCGGACTTGGGACCTCGGAATTCGATTTTGGGCATACGCCCAAGTTCCATATTTTCCTACGGACCCTCCGGGACTATCAAATCACGGGCCCGGGTCCGTTTATCAAAAATGTTGACCAAAGAGTTATGCAGATCGTAGAGTTCGAGATTTGGCTTTCATGGTAAGAGACAAGGTGTTCCTTCGAGTGTCGCCTATGAAGGGCGTGATGAGATTCGGAAAGAAGGGCAAGTTGAGCCCTAGTTATATTGGTCCATTTGAGATTTTGGATAAGGTAGGAGAGGTGTCCTACAGACTTGCCTTGCCACCGTATTTATCAGCAGTGCATCCAGTGTTTCACGTATCTATGCTCCGGAGGTACATTGCAGATCCGTCTCATGCTCTTGACTTCAGCGGTGTCCAGTTGGACAAGGATCTGACTTATGAGGAGGAGTCGGTAGCTATATTAGATAGGCAGGTTCGCCAGTTGAGGTCGAAAAGTTATCCTTCGATCCGTGTTCAGTGGAGGGGTCAGCCTGCCGAGGAAGCTACCTGGGAGTCCGAGTCCGATATGAGGAGTCCGAGTCCAATATGAGGAGTCATTATCCCCATCTTTTCTCAGACTCATGCACTTTTCTATGTCCGTTCGAGGACGAACGTTTGTTTTAGAGGTGGAGATTGTGATGACCCAAAAGGTCATCCTAAGTAATTCTAGCTAAATCTGTGTTTTGAGGCCCCGAGAGCCTCCGTTAACCTTACCTCGATATGTGTGCACAGCCTGGGCGCGTAGCCAGGAAGTCTGTATATTGAAATTTGATGAAAATGAAATTTTATGATAATTAAATGAATAAAGTTGACTTTGGTAAACATCTATGGTAAACGGACCCGGATCCGTGATTTGACAGTCCCGGAGGCTCCGTAGGAAAATATGGGACTTGGGCGTATGCCCGGAATCGAATTCCGAGGTCCTAAGCCCGAGAAATGAATTTTTAAAGAAAATTGTTTTCTGAAAATAATAAAGGTTTTTGAAAATGAGCTTTAATGTGAAAACCGTGTTACCGAGCCCGTATTATGGTTCCAGAGCCCGGAACAGGTTTATTATATGTTATTTGTCTTATATGTGAAATTTGGTGTAAAACGAACTTGGAATGACATGTTTCGGATCAAAATTTGAAAAAATTAAGCTTTATGAAGTTTTAAGAAAATTCTATAAGTTTTAAGGTTTAATTCCTTGTTTTTGTGATATTTTGGTGATTTAAAAGCTTGAATAAGTCTGTAGGATGTTTTGGGAGTCGTGTGTGTTTTTGGTTTTGAGACCCGAGGGCTCGGGTGAGTTTCGGGTAGCTAACGGGGTGTGAAATGCATGAAAAATCTGGTGTTTTTGATGTTTTGTTGGTGTCTAGTATAATACCCTTCGCGAACGTGGCCAAGGGCTCGCGAACGTGAAGGGTAAATTATGGTGGCCTGGGCTTTATTCTATGCGAACGCGTAGAGGGAGACGCAAACGCGGAATACTGGAAAGTGCTTCTACGCGAACGCGTCCCTAGGGGTGCGAACGCGTAGGCTTAGGGTGAGGTGGGGGCAGGGTAGGTTTGATCTTCGCGAACACGGGCGTAGGCTCGCGAACGTGGAAGCCTAGGAAGTTAGACCTTCGCGAACGCGGCCCTGGCTCCACGAACGCGTGGTCCCAGCTGCTAACCCTTCGCGAACGCGGCCAGTGGCCCGCGAACGTGAAGGGCAATTTGGCCCAGTGATTTTAAAATGTCAAAAACAGAAACATTACGGGATTTCACCTTTTCTCACTTCCTCCTTCTTCCCCAAACCTCCATAGACGAAATTCAAGCCCTCCAACCTCCATAGCTCCATAGGTAAGTGTTCTTAATATTATTTTCTCTATAACATTCATCAACTAATCACTAGAATTTAGGCCTAAAAACATGAAATCAAGGTAGAAATTAGGGGTTTTGGGTAGAGTTAAGTTTTTGGGTAATTCAACCCCAATTTGGGGTCGGATTTCAAAACAAATCATATATTTGAACTCGTGGGACTATGGGTGATCGGGTTTGGTCCGAGCCTCGTGTTTGGACCAAGCGGGCCCGGGGTCGAATTTTGGCATTTTTGGAAGAATGCTAGAAATTGAATATCTAGACTATGGGATTGTGTTATTGAGTCTTTATTGATATTATTGAATTAATCATGCCTAGATATCGTTGTTTCGGAGTCGGATTATAAAGAAAAGACGGTCTTAGAGGGTTGATTGCTATACTTTGGACCGAGGTAAGTGTCTTGCCTAACTTTGGTGAGGGATTAGGTATTGTATGTTATGTGTTATGTGTTCATCATGTTCAATGTATAGGTGAGGTGACGAGTACCTATACATTGTGAGTCAAGCATGCCCGTGAGTCTATATTTGATAAAACTCAGTTATTTCTTCAATTCTCCTCATATTATGTAATTGCTCTACCTGAGAAGTTGATTGTGGTTGTTGTACTGGTTTTAGAGATTATGCAAATGTTGATTCAATTGAGGATCCAAGTATACGGTATATATATTGAGTTGTTTGGTTATAGCTGAGACCCTTGCCGGGCATTTTTTGAGATGTTGACTGATATATTTTCCCCTTTCCGGGTGATTTGAACTGTATCTTTTCCACTATGCCGCATTCCTTACCATACACATTGTCTCGCATTGGTGAGGAAGAGTGTAAAGCACGAAGGGTGATGTTGTGCCATGTTTTACATTGATTATGTCGTGTCATGCATAGTGAGGAAGAGAGTAAAGCACGAAGGGTGATGCCATGCCATGTTTTACATTGATTACATCATGACATGCATAGTGAGGAAGAGAGTAAAGCACGAAGGGTGATGCCATGCCATGTTTTACATTGATTACATCATGACATGCATAGTGAGGAAGAGAGTAAAGCACGAAGGGAGATGTCGTGCCATGTTTATATTCATTGAAAGCACGAAGGTTAATGTCGTGCCATATTTACATTTATTGAAGCACGACGGTTAATGTCATGCCATGATCACATTGGTTACATCATACATTGCATTGGTGAGAAAGAGAGTAAAAGCACGAAGGGTGATGTCGTGCCATTATTATCATTCAGACATTTCATCCATGCCTTATCAGTTTTCGAGAAGTTATTTTTTTTTCTTACTTGATGTTAATTAACTGCTCTATCTTATTGTTTTTCCCTTCATCTGCTCTAGTTCCCCGTATATGACTGTTATCCTTCCTTGCTTTGTTATCTGTATTTTGTGTTGTAGAATAGGACAAGTGAACGTTATTTGCTAAGTCTAGCCTCGTCACCACTTAAGCCGAGGTTAGGATCGGCACTTACTCAGTACATGGGTCGGTTGTACTGATACTACACTGCACTTCTCTATATTGTGCAGATCCCGCTTTCGGACCCCGTGGACCGCTCTGAGGGAGTCACCTTCAGTCCACATCGAGCTTCAAGGTATACCACTGGCGTTCGTGGGCCTTGGAGTCTCTCCTCCTATTAGTATCTTATTGTCTTATCTCTCATTCCGTTCTAAAGACAATGTTGTATGTCTTTTCAGACTTGTATTTAGTATTCTTGTAGACGGTCTGTGAGGTTGTGACACCTCGGTTTTGGGATTTTACGATGTTGTTATCTTTATCATTTCATTATGCATTTTTTGGAGTATTATTACATTTATGCTGTAAGAACTTTTGAAGTGGTTCTGGTTATTTCAGTAAAGGTTTGAAGGAATATCGCTTTGTTACTGTTAAGTTATTTTTAAAATGTCAAGGTGTTGTGTACGTTGTCTTGTCTAGCGGGTTCAACGTTAGACGCAGTCACGGTCTGGAAGGTGGGATTTCGGGTCGTGAGAGCTTGCTCAAACTCGAAGTAAGGTAACCCTTAGATTTTATTTTAGCAAGGATGTTCACTCAAACTCAGAACAAGAAATGGCCCTTAGGCTCTGTATTAGGCCGATATGGCCTTTGTAAAAAGATTGGCTTTTTCCCTTTGTCGACTTTGAAAAGTTTTTGATATTTGTAATGCCTTAGCACGAAATAAAGAATTGTTCGTGAGTTCAAACAGTTTTGTACTCATTAGAGTTTTCGAGGCTTGATATAATCGAAGCCCTTTGTAATGTTGCCGAGGGTAGCCTTTTTTAATCGGTTTTTGAGAATATTCGAAGGCCTGTTTTATTACAAAATTTGGACGTCTCCGAACCATGTCAATTTGGCCGTAGCCTTTTTTATTTGGCATTTGCCTCTTGGGCTTATTTTCCCGTTTTACTTCAAGCTTATCTGAAGTATCAGTCCTCGAGTGGGGTAGTTCCCGAGTTGGGTGGCTGTGGCCTATAAAATTCGAGGGTTGCCTTTAAGGTCTTATAATCTCGAAGTTTTGTAATTTGATCTCGTATATTTTTCGAATGGCAGTCCCCGAGTGTGGGGTTAGTTGTTCGAACTTCAGTTATCGTCGTCCCTTAAGCCTGCTTTCACAATAGATCGATCGTACGAAATTGTAAAGTAAAATTTTTCTAAGGCATGAGATATCGTCGGCCCTTACGCCTGCTTTCACATTCGACCGTTTGGCCCTTACAAAATTTAGCTATCGAGACCCTGTTGACACGGAGTACTTTTCTTGCAACAAAGTTGACATTCAAAGGTGATGCCCCCCGCCCCACCCCCACCCCCACCCCCAAGTATTCGAAGTTGATTGTAGAGAAGCCTCAGATACTGTTGAATTGCTCAAAGTTAGCACGAACAATGGTTGCCTCGTTAGAAACATCGCCGGAAAAACCTATTTGGGACAAAAAACCGGTCTAAGAGAAAAATAGTCAAACGCGTGCTTTCAGGCCTAAAGACTCCATGTTGAAGAATCTATCGCCGTCCTCGATCGAACACCTGTAGTTGATTAATTTAAAATAAAAATAAAAATGGAGAAGGTCTCAAATGTTTGATAACCAAATACCTATTTTACCCTCTAAATTATCAACTTTTATCTTCTTTTAGCTTTTTAATATAATATTTTTTTCTCTTTTTAATTTATATTATGGACTTACCTTAGAATAAATAAATTTTATTTATAAATAATAAAAAAATTAAAATAGTATTTAAGCATATATAATGCTAGAATAATAAAATATTGAGAATAGTATAAAATTAATTAGAACAATTTATTTGTAATAATAATTTTGATATTATCAAATAAACTCAAATTTTTTTACACAGAATGAAAGAAAATAAAAGTTTCAAAACATATATTCCATGCACGTACTATAGAAAATAATTATTTAAAATAAAATTATTTTTGTAATATACATTACATATTCTTGAATATTATGCTCAATTATATTATTATTTCGACATTACAGTGCTAGAAAAATATTTTTTATTTTATTTTTAAATAAAATATTTTTGTTCTATAGGTAAGTTCATAATGTTGATTAAAAAGAAAAAAATATAATATTAATAAAAAGCAAGATAAAAGTCGATAATTTAGAAGGTAAAAAAAATTTAATAAATCTAATTGAATAATCTTTTGAGTGCTAAAGATATAATTAAGTGGCTTTATTGTTACAAACTAAAAAAAATGAGTTTGATACATAAATTTAGAAAGTTGAGTGAGCATTGGACTCTTAGCTCAAATGTAATGACACATACTCCTACATTTTCAGTAGAGCCCCACATACGTAGGATACCGAGTCAATCTATTGAATTTATCACCCGAAAGAAAAAAACAAGAGGAAACAGGCAAAAGTCAACTTTATTTGCAAGCTGTAGTTTTATTAAATAGAAAAGTGTACTGTTCATTCTCTTTTTCCAAGAAATTGCAGTCTAGTTCCAAGAATATCAAGCTTTAACAGCATCAGTGTCTGCCCGACCACATAAAGCCTAAAATTGTTTATGTTCTTTTGTTCGGATTAGGAAATTTAGAGCTAGCAGTTCGGCGAAATTCCATATTTCACTGTTTCAATCATGACTTGCATGCATTTCTCATTGTCTTCATTGTGTCCAATACCTAAATGCCCCAACCCCCACCCACCCAGAGAATGTCCCAGTGGAGATGTTTAGCCCACATAAATTTCAGTTTCATGGGTAAACTCTTGAATGGGTAACAATGGACTTCTCCACTGCGGGAATCAATTTTTCACATGGGTAACAATGGGGTGGATTCAGGATTTGAGGCTTATGAATTCCTACTGTAATTTCAAATTAATATGCAATAATATCTGGGTTCACAGTTAGATATTTACAAATATTTAGTGAATTTCTTAATATAAATATAGAGTCTACGCAAAAATTACTGGATTCTCGGGAACCCGTAGTCAATGCTCTAGGTCCGCCTCCGACAATGGAAAGATTCAAGTTTAAGTAACATGGTTTTTGGACTGAGAGACGTGGCCGCGGACCATTTTGGACAAAATACAGTACCTATAGTCTTTCACCTTTGGCACGCGGGATAAGGGAATAAAGTGTGGAATCAAATTTATATCATGTTTAGTTGACCGTATAGATTTTTTCCAGGATAAATTTATATTGTCAACCAAACATGATATAAATTCAATCCCAATCTTATTACTTCAAACTTTGGACTATATCATCCCACCTTCTAAGTGGGATAAATTAGTCCAGAGATTATAGTCTTGGAATAACTTAATTCGCGTACCAAAAGACCCCTTAAAATAGTAATTAGTACTCCATGCGCACACTATTTGACGGGGCGCAAAATTCAAGAAAGAAAGAATTTTTTTCTTGAAACTTATGGTCTAAAAATAAGCTATCGAGATTTGTGTGGCTAAAAATCATGTCATTAAGGGTAAAGTAGGAATTTTAATAAATTATTTCTTAATATAAATAATTATATTATTTTTGGACAAACTAAAAAAAAGTGCCACATAAATTGAGAGAGAAGCAGTAGTAATATTCTACAAACATAAAAAGTTCCAGTTGCCATGGATGGCGCTAGTGTCGTGTTTAGAGGTTCGACAAAATCTGGTAGCTTTAGCTAATACCTCACATTTGTATTAAATATTTACTTAATATGTATACATAATTTACCCAGAATCAAATTAATAACATCATTTTCTAAAATAAACCCGTAAACTCAAATACCCTTCATGACTAAAATGAATCCTTTTAATCACTGAACCTTGTTGAATTAAGGTCTACCTGTCGAACATCTGATGAAGCCGTGTATTTGAAGACTTAATCAAAGTCCTTTCGAAATCTATGCTTTTGATCAATCGACGTGCGCGCGCACACACTATATAATATGCTATTAGTATCTTTAATTTATTCCTTTGATGTTTGATGAAGCTATATATTTTTTAAAACAATCAGTACTCTCTTGTCATTGCTGTCGAAAATCCACATCCAATTATTAAGAAGCTATTAATCTGACAAGAAAGACCATGCCATAAATAAGAGTCATAAGAAGTTAAAAGCCTAAATATCCAAGGCGAGGATGATATGGTACTACATTATATATATATATATATATTTCTGAATATTGTAATACAGCACCAAGTATACTTAATTAATTAGGATAAAAGTTGTGTTTGTTTGATAACATATATGTACATATTCTTCCTAATTCCTAGCCCATAAACGCCAAAACATAGCATAATACTGATCGCTTCCCGCTTATAATACTTGATTAATTAGTACTATCAGTCATTAAGATGGCGAAGCATCCATGGCGGCATCACAGTGTTCTGTTGTTGTTGCCGCGATGATCCTTCAACTTCTCCGTTGTCTCCTGCAGTCGGGTACGCTTCCCTGCATTTTTCCCGTCCGATTCATAAGTTTTTGGTACTTGACAAAATTAATGAAATGGTTGGTTACATGAGATTCTGGTCACTTCCATAATTAATAAGCTTGTTCCAGGATAGAAATTGAAAGCTAGCTAGCAGAAAGATAGAAAAGATATATACCCAAGGTGAAGAGAGCTCAAGGGCTGTGACAAAACGAATGGAGATGAGTTGAGATGATCATGGCTCTGTTGCTCCCACTGAGTCTGCTGAGCCAGCTCTTTCTCCCTTTCTTTCACCTTTTCAAGCAATTCTAAAGTTACAACAAATAATGCTGGAGTGAGATGTAGACATTTTAAAAAATAATTACTACCTGCTTCGAGAGCTTGTTGTTTTGCTCTTGCAATGCCTTGTCCTGTGCCATCCAAATAGTGTATTTGTGTTAATAAATTCTTTAAATATATGTACAAATATTAAACTTAGGATCCAGTTATTAGCACTTGAAGTCGTCGTTCTAAAATTCAGAAACCATGATATTGAACTCCTGGCTCCCCTTTCTGATCATAAAATAAAATTTTCCTATATTAATTTTATAGAAATTGGATTGTTGATCATCAACACTAACTCGAAACCAGTGAGTTATGTTAATGAGATTACCCAATATTGCATTTCAAAGAGATTAAGAAAATTAATCTCACCTTCTTTTGCAGCTCAGAAATGGATTCATGCATCAATTGATTCTACAAGCAAAAGGTTTTTCAGTTCAAAAGGTTTTCTAGAACAAACTCAAGATATGTTTAAAACTATAAATATGATTGCTGTGCTTCTCTACCTTTCTTGATCGAATGTGCTTTAAAGCAGAATCGAGCTGGTGCTCGAGATTCTGCAGCTCTTTCATACTTAATGAGTCCAAATCTTCTCCAGCATAATGCCTGTAAATTAATTATTAAGACGGGTCAGTTCATTTTGTACAAGTGACTTGATATATCAAATACAATTATTGACCACTGTAGGGAATGTAGTATAAACCTTTGGTTTCTTTGCAAAACCTCAAGTCTTGCCTTAAGCTTAGCATGTTCCAAAGTCCAGCTCCCCTGCACAAAATTAAGTTCTTCCAAATTTTAATACCTAAGTCCACTAATATAGTAATCAAAATACTAAAAATTTGTCAAGACTTAGGCATACCGGGGTTTCATGATCAGTAGCAGTAAGCTGCCTCTCAGCATATGAGTACCTTTCATACCTTTCAAGAATCCTTTCCATGCTGATACCAGATTAAAAAAAGAGGGGTTAAAAATAAGACCATCGATTTGAATATTTATATCAGTAAAAGATTTAATGCATTTGAACGTGATTTAAAAGAAAAGGTGAGATATATATACAGATTTGGGTAATCAACGATAGAAGTTGTTATAAAAGCAAATATTTGTGTCACAAAGTTCTCAAGATATTGGTTCAGAGTGTTTAACTTCTTTTTACATCAGTGGTGCCCCGGCCAGCGCACACGACTATTTTACTAGATACCTTCTACCTGCAGAGATACTTGACAATGTTGGCAATCAATGCTCAGGCAAATTTGAAGAAATTATCTAATATTTTTTTTGGTCTCCATGAAGATTTGAACCTTTTGTCTTTAAATTTCGCAACTACCATATTAGTCACTAGAGAATTAGGAATGAAGTTATTCGGGACAAGGTGGGAGTGGCCCCTGTGGAGGCAAAGATGCGTGAGGCAAGGTTGAGATGGTTCGGACATGTTAAGAGGAGAAGCACAGATGCCCCTGTCAGGAGATGTGAGAGGTTCGCCTTGGGAGGGGAGTGGAGGGGTAGAGATAGGCCAAAGAAGTCTTGGGGAGAGGTGATCAGGCAGGACATGGCGCATCTTGAGCTAACCGAGGACATGACCCTAGATTAAAGAGCGTGGAGGTTAAAGATTAGAGTAGAAGGTTAGTAGGTAATCGTGCGTTTCCTTTTGTAGGCTAGTACGGTACCATTTTTTCCTTAGTTTGCTATATTTGCATGTTTTGTTCCGTTGTTACTTGTCATCGGTAATTCTGCAGTTTGCTAACAGTACTTCGTTCATATTCTCGTTTGCTGCCTTGGAATTAGTTTTCTAAATATGTTATCTTGCTATTATTTGTTATCGGTACCCCTTTCCATATTCTCTATTGCTATCTTCGATTTAGTTTTCTAATTATTTGTCTTGACATTACTTGCTATCAGGGCTTTTCTCACCTTCTTTAGCCGAGGGTCCCAGGGTAGGGGTAAGGTTGCGTACATCTTACCCTCCTCAGAACCCACTTGTGAGATTATATTGGTTGATTGATGTTGTTGTAGTACCTTAATAGTCACTAGGTCACTAGTGTCGTCCAATTTTTCAGCGAGTTGTCACTCGTCATTATTCATGCTCCTTATTCTCACCATCATTCTAATGTTCCTTTAAGCACTTATCCATAGGTATTTTCTGCAAATACACTATATTTGATATTTCCAGTATGTTCCCTAAGGAAAATCGTTTCATGATGCCATTGTTTCCAAGGGCCAGGAAAAGTATGCCATTAACTAGATTCCAAACAAACAAAATGCTGTTCATTAGGAAATTAAGGTCCATTTTTGTTCCTAGTTCTTTTATCTAGGGGTGTCAATAGTTCGGTTCGGCCGGTTATTTTATAAAATTTATATCATACAAATTTTTCGATTATTCTATTATGTATAATTAAAATTAGACTTTTTGAAACCGTCCCAATCATGTCGGTTTCTCTTCGGTATCGGTACGATTCGGTTAATTTTCGATATTTTTTTTTAATATCATGTAAAATTCACCAGTAGAAGTAGAATGCAATAAACATATATTTTTTTATAGGACTTTGCAAAACTCTCTAGACATTTTTATCGTTTAAAGTCTTGAATAAAAATATTGACACCCCTACTTTTACCTCCCCAAATAAAAATATCTTAGAGTTGGCTTACCTTAAAAACCTAAGAAGACCTTGAAATAATCCCTACGGGGCCCATTTTTTTTTTTTTTTTCTTTTTCTTTTGGGAAGGGATCGGATAGAGTTGGGATCCGAGTAATGGAAAACAATATCGTGAGATATTACTATTGATTAAGTTAAGAACAATGTATATAACTTAAATTCTTGTGGATATTAGGGACTAAATCTATGATAGAAACTGTTCCTTGCTTGGTGATGCGTAATCATTGGATAATATTGTTAGTTTTTCTATGAAAATACCCCTATATATCTAGACTCTAGAAGATTTGTCATACAAGTAAAAAAAAAAAAAAAAGTAGTACAGTCTAAAATTGTTAGGGGCAATATATACACAGACCACTCAGAAGTTGGAAGAACATGATGTAAAATTTAGAAGCACAAAGACGTCGAAAAGAAAAGAAGGAATCAAAAACTCAAACAATCAACTAAAGTATGTTGCAATTAGGAGGCAGGGAACAAGGCGAGTTAGAGTACAAATTAAAGGTCAGTCCCCTGAACTCGAGCTACATGGTAAGTTGGGGAACTGGGTCCTGTCATCCGCCCTAGGGTTTCAAGAAAAAGAGAGAAAATAATAAAGGAGATGACTAAGGAGAAACAAGCGAAAAAACAAGCCTTTCTATCCTCAAAGGATCGTGTTTGGTTATAAAAATAGGGAATATTTGTACAAATTGCATGGGGCGTCCTATTTGGTCGCCCCCATTTAACCTATACCCATTTTTTTAAAACTTTTAACTTGTACCCACTTTTTAAACAACTTCAGCTCCCTTTCTCTTTCTCCTTCTCCTCCTTCGTTTTCTTCTATGAGTGTGTAGTAGCGCACACCAGTGAGTAAATCAGCTACAAAGAATCACTGATTCTCCCACCAAAACATCATTTTTTTTTCTCTTTACGAATTCAGCAATAAAGAAACTTTCAGTAATTCTTCTTTTCGCAACTTGATTTTACACAAGCTTAGACAAAGAAACGACCCACCTGCTCTGTTTCTTTTTTAGAAGATCGAGGAGAAGATGTGAAGAAGAGAGAAGGAAAATTGACTGGTTTTTCATTAAAATGGGTAAAATGATAGTACTAGAAAGTGTAATTAAATGGGAAACACGTTAGTGCTAAAGAGATTTTAAACATTTGAATAGCTCTAGAGCTGAAGTTCTCCAGTTACAAAGACAAAAGCTTCAGCTCTAGAGCTGAAGTTCCCCAGTTACAAAACAAAAACTTCAGCTCTAGAGCTGAAGTTCCCAATTACAAAACAAAAATTTCAGCTCCTCAGTTACAAAGACAAAAATTTCAGCTCTAAAGCTGAAGTTCCCAGTTATAAAGACAAAAACTTCAGGTCTAAAGCTAAAGTTCGCGAGTTACAAAATAAAAACTTCAGCGCTGAAGTTCGCGAGTTACAAAATAAAAACTTCTGCTCTAGAGCTGAAGTTCCCCAGTTACAAAGTCAAAAACTTCAGCTCTAGAGCTGAAGTTCGCAAGCTGCTTCAGGCCCGTCTACTAGAATACTGAAATTTTGCGTGATTGCCTTTGCTACTTCAGTCTCGTATGCTGAAGTTATGCGAAAAAGCGAGTATAAGTTAAATTTTTTTTGCAAAGCAAGTATAAGTTAAAACGTGACACAAAAAGCGGGTACGGATGCAAATGCCCCGGAATATTTCACATAAAGAACAATTGGGCTCCATATTTTAATTTACAACCAACTAGCCCAAAAATAATAGGCTAATACTCAACATTCAACTCCAATAAATTCTCGAAATTACTATTTAATTTTTAAAGAAGATTGCTCAAGCCTTTAAGTTAATTTTCGAATCAGTAACAGTGACTAAAATATTAGTTCAACAAACCAAATCCATTTGGGTGGTGAATTAGATTTTAAACAAGCTTAAATATGTGGGTCTAATTTCCGAATTTGATTTTGTGAGAAATTTGGAGTGAGTGTTATTTAGACTTGTTAGAAACACTATAAGGATGTTGTATATAAAATTTGAAGTCATTTAATGGAGATTTGGACTGGTTTTGAACAAGAATTGCAACTGAAAATCGTGGAAGAAGTTTGTCTATACACGCGTGTATAAAGGTGTATAAATGTGTATCAGAAGTGTTTATACACTCATATACACTATTATACAAGATTATACATAATTATACAAAAAACTGACTTCGTCTTCTTCTTTGTTTCTTTTATGTAATTTTACTCAAATCTATTGCAAATCACTTCAAATTTAAATTTTGAACTTCTTCTGATATTTTCAATCAATTGGAACAACACCCAATCCAAACAACTAACAAACTCAAAAAATCCTATTCTCAAAAGCAAAGTTTTGAATTGCCTTCAATGGTGGACTTCTACTCTTCAATTTTCTTACATTGCAACTATGTGATACATGGGGAGCAACAGAAAATACACGGCTCCTTGAAGCATATGTAGAAGAGAGAGTGAAAGTAATGGTTGTGAGAACACACATTTAACTGTGTAACTTGTAGAAGCAATGGTTCGTAAGAACGGGGCTTTTGCATCTATACCCGCTTATACGCGCTTTGTAAAAAAAAAAAATTGCAAACGTACCCACTTTTCGCATAAACTTAAGGTATAAGGGCCTGAAGTAGCAATGGCAATCACAAAAACTTCAGCATTCTAGGCTTTTTCAAAAACTTCAGCAGAAGATGTTGAAGTTATTTAGTCCATTTGTAAAAACTTCAGCACTAAATAAGCTGAAATTTTGTCCTGGATTAATATGTTTTGTCATAAAGCTTTTTCAAAAACCTCAACAGAAGATGCTAAAGTTATTTAGTTCATTTGTAAAAAGTTCAACACTAAATAAGTTAAAGTTTTGTCCTGCATTAATTAGTTTTGTCATAAAACTTTTTCAAAAACTTCAGCAGAAGTGCTTAAGTTATTTATTATTTAGTTCATTTGTAAAAACTTCAGCACTAAATAAGCTGAAGGTTTGCACAGGTAGCAGGAAGGAGGCGCCTAAAGTTATAAAAATTAGGGTATAGGTTATAATTTTAAAAATATGGGTATAGGTTAAATTGGGGCGACCAAATAGGGCGCCCCGTGCAATTTTTAATGTAAGAACATAGATTTTGAATTTGTTAATGCTTTCAAAATATGTACAATATAGGCAAAGTAAGGTAAACTTAAAAACATGGGCCATTTTTTGTTATGACGTGAAGTCAGGTATATTTTCTTGTAATTCAGGAATAACAATACCGGGATAAAATATGAGATTTTTTTAAGGGAAACAAAGCAACAAAAAAAAACCCTAGCAGCATATACGACAACACGAGAAGAAATGTTATACGGCTGAAATATGGGATTAATTCCGAGAAAAAAATAATTTATAAAATGACAAAGATGACCTCCCATATTCCTTTGAGAAAGTCAAAATTAAAACTGAAAATAAAAGTTTATCCTTTATCAAACTAAATACATGTTCTATGTTATATCCCGTATATGCCATTTTTGTCTAATTAAATAAATATCTACCAATAAAAGTATATCTACTAAATAATCTTATCATTATTTAATACTCGTATTACAATCCAAACATTTTGATCTCATTAACTTTTTAATTAGCTTCACTAGATTACTATTGATTTTCGTCCCGGGAGGTAGATTCTGGTTGATATCATTACATGCCATATATTTTATTGCTTCGATTTTTATTTCTACGATTTCTGTTGAAGTTACTAATGAGTTGTCGTTTCTTGTTCTTTTTTTTTTTTATTATTGTTTTTTTCTGAGCCGAGGGTCGATTGGAAACAGTCTCTCTGCCCTATCAGGGTAGGGGTAAGGTCTACGTACGTATTACCCTTCCCAGATCCCACTTTTGTAGGAATTTACCGGGTAGTTGTTGTTATGATCTCATTAACTTGTTCACGCACCAAGAGACTGAGTTAGAGGAATGGATTTCAGGTGGTTAATAAACCATGCTTGATCGTATTCTCTTCCTTCTCAGAAAGTTATCATTATGTTATATTAAACGTAGAATGCGAAACAAGGAAATGAGAAATGAATACATAAAAGAAGAATTAGAAGAAGATTAGACAAATAGAAAGGAAGATGGTTCTACACATGTTATTAGCACTATAGTCTTAATGAATAATTTACTTTACAAATAGAATCATCCCAGAATATCAACTCAATTTAATGCTTTTGCTTATGTTAAAAAGATTTGAATTCTCCAAAAGAAGTTACCAATATATACATTTTGCACTCTCATGTAACTATAGAAAGTTAAATGTGTAGGCTACTGCTCAAACAAAAAAATTACATCAAAATTGAGACGGATGAGCATTTAGAATGCAATTTTTGCTTTATGTTTTTTCTTATAATTACTTTATGTTGAGATCGTTGTAAAAACTTGTTTGTCATGTAAGTTTCTCTATCCCCCCAAATCCACAGATATGAACGGCCAGTTTTAAAAACATGAATAGCTGCTGAACTGGTATCGTTAAGGTGATAATTAGAGCCCGTTTGGGCATACTTTTTTTCGAATTCAATGTTCGGCCATAAAATTTTCAATTTTTACTTGAAAATGAATTTTGAAATTTTACGAAAATTAGAAAAACTCCAAAAAGATGTTTTCCAAAATTTTCATTCAGATCACTCATAAAAATTCAAAACAACCCAAAATAATATTTATGTCCAAACACAACTCTAATTTTCAAATACCATTTTCATTTGAAAAAGAATTTCACTTTTTTATGGAATTTTACAATTTATATGTCCAAACGCCCACTTAGTTAAGCTGAATTTCATATTGTTTGCATAAATAGTTTTTCACTCCATTGCAAAAGTTAAATGTTCATAACTCTAAACTCATATATTCAAGTTCATTTCTCTTGTTATCATCTAAAGCCATATACTCACCATGAAATTAACTTGTTTAATTAAATATTCGATCTTTTAGTTCATGCTTGTAGCTCCCCACATACCCCCGGTAAATACAAAAAAGACTCGTGTAAAAGGCTGAACTACTGGACCATGAGTACATCGTGCATAAATAAAGAGTACTTGGCTTCAAAGAGAAGACTATATTTGACATCAAATTTATTGCAGAGTTTTGCCTTTACAGGATTCAAGTACTTAGTTAAATACTAAAAGAGAAACACACAGATTAATTAGCCTCGCATAAACATAGTTGCTTTCTGTAACTGAAATGACTTCTGTTCCAGTTCTACGTACGTTATTATATTTTTGTTTCTACACTTCCCAAGGCCAGTTGTCTAAGGTGCGCATGGAAGTATTCAAGTAGTACAGCTTGTTTAAGCTTTTCCTAAATAATTAGGTGATGTGTTGGTGTGGGAGTAATTAAGACTCATCAGATCAAAGCTAGGTAGATCGTAAAACAAAAAAGGCAAAAGTGTTGAAAAACATAAGGAGTAACAAAAGAGAAGCACGAGTATTAATTAATTTGGCTTATAATTATGCACTATTCTTGTTTTCAAATAGATCTGTTATGGCAATATTGCTTCTTTCAGAAACAAAACGAGAAAGAATGGGTTTAAGCCCTCGAAAATTTAATAAGCTATGCATGCAGTCAAGAAATAGCGAGTTTATACAACATGAAAACTTGAACCAATCAAACAAAGAGAATTGAAGGAAAACAACGAAAAGCTAGCGAAGATCTCAAAAATAAAAAGAATGTGGAGAAGAGAAATTAAAAAGAAACTATTAAATTATCAAGAAATAGGGGTATAGAACTAAAAATCAAGAAGAGAAAAGAGCATATAGTAAAAGTAGACAAAAGATATTAATTGCAAAGACTGAATAAATAGCAAGGGACGTACCAAGAATCGGTGGAATACTCAAAGAGTTTGCCTTTTGTAGAAAAAACAATTAAACCAACCTCAGCATCACAAAGCACAGAGATCTCATGAGCTTTCTTGAGTAACCCAGATCGCCTTTTTGAGAAGGTGACTTGTCGATTGATCTTGTTCTCAATTCTCTTCAGTTGCACTCTTCCTCTCCCCATTATTATAATTTTCAGACAGAAATAGAAGACTACTACTACTATTATACTGCAGAAGAGTGATAGGGTATTTTTATCTCATTATTTCTCTCTTTGGTAAATGAAATGGTTGTGCAGATGTAAAGAAAAATTGTATCGTTATTGGGAAGTGGAAGGATCCCAGATAGGGAGAGAGGGGGGAAAATGAATGGTATATTGGCAAATACCAGAGTGGTTTCGTCAAATAAGTTGTCGATTTATGATTGGAGGAGGATACTTTTGAGTCGTTAATGTCTAATTAGAGACCACAAATTTTGAGTACTGTAGACAAAAGCCGTGCGTGTGGGGTTGTGGAATGTACGGACAAAAGGATCTAATTTTTCATTTTCTGTCCGATTATATTCGGATGATGGTGACGGCAACCACGCCAATTACTAAGTGAATGAAGTGCTCCTTTGGTTTCCAAAGTATAAGATGTCATAATAAATTCAATTATAACATAGTACTACTACTGTACAAGAAATGCAGCGTTTGGTTAGATTCTTATACTTGTATATATTTAATTAAACACTGTTTGGTTGTCTACTGTACAAGAAATGTATATACTTGTATATATTTAATTAAACAGTGTTTGGTTGTCCATTTTGTTGTGAGGATGATAATACCAATATATAATTTATGCAGAGATTTGTGTGTTTTATATATGTGGGATAGAAGGTTGAATAAGAATATGGGATTAGTAATTAAATACATGAGTTAGAACAACTAAAATGATCAAAATAACCCTCATGCGCTTTAATACCAATATTTTTTTTAAATAAAGAAAATAAATGCTTAAATTATACATTGTACAAGAAATAATACCGCACTATTAATTTATGCATTACAATCTCTACAGACGACCCCTTAAAAGTTTAAAGTTCAAATTAAATAGGTTTGTGGAGGAGCTAGGAAGGACTAGGGAGTCTGAATATGTTTTGACTATGCTTATTTTGAGTATTCTTAGTACATTTTACTCTACTTTCTACTCTTGTAGCAGCTATTTTTGCGGGATTTTTCTTTCACTCGTCAGTTTCACCCTCTTTAGGCGCGTATCAGAGTGTTAATATTGTGCAATGATGACATTTTCTTCTTAGATTATTCCTAATTAAACACAGCAAGGAACGACGTTAATTTCCAATGATTAATTTTTCTCAAACTATAGTTAGACGAATATTTGTTCTCCCTGTTTTTAACTTCTATGCAGTGCTCTTTATACTTTGGTATGTTTCAAATTATTTAACAATAATATTTCTACTAACTTATCAACCATAATTTTAGAAACAACCTCTTTGCCCCGACCCATCGGGTAGGGTAAGGTTTGCGTACACACTACCCTCTCCATACCTCACTTTGTGGGATTTTACTGGATCGTTGTTGTTGTGTATTAACCATAATTTTAATTTTATCTATCATTATCACTAATTTAACAATATACTACTGGTCAAGGAATACACAACAACAACAACAACAACCCAGTATAATCTCACAAGTGGACTCCGGGGAGGGTAGTGTGTACGCTAGGGGTGTGCACGGATCGGATTTAGCATATTTCGGATTTGGATTTCGGATTCTAGAAAACGCAATTCGAATCCGATCCGAATTATATCAGATCGGATTCGGATTTTAAAGTCTGGATCAGATAGGATTTCTGTCGTATTATTATGCCTCAAAGTTGCAAACTAATATGTATATTTTCTTTGTAAAAGAGGCAATGGATTAAGAAAAATTCAAGTTTATACAATTATGAGAGTACTATGGTGCCAAATGCCAATATAGCTAAATCTAGCAATTGTAAAGGTAATAACTTGGAGGAAGAAGTAAAGGAAGTACTGATTATCCGAAATTAAAGTGTAGTATTCATACATTGCCTAATAAATTCGGATTTCATATCGGATCGGATTAAAATATACCAATCTGAATCCGATCCGAAATCCGAAATTTTAATAAACACAATCTGAAATTCAATCCAATCCGAAATCCGAAATTGAATGGATCGGTTCGGATTTTGGATATCCGATCCAAATGAACAACCTAGTGTACGCAGACCTTACCCCTACCCTAGGGTAAAGAGACTAATTTACCAATATACTATTGGTCAAGGAATACAACAACAACAACAACAACACAGTATAATCCCATAAGTGGACTCCGGGGAGGGTAGTGTGTACGCAGATCTTACCCCTCCCCTAGGGTAAAGAGGTTGTTTCCAATAGACCATCGACATCCTTCCCTCCAAGAACTCCCCACCTTGCTCTTGGGGTGACTCGAACTCACAACCTCTCGGTTGGAAGTGGAGGGTGCTTACCATCAGAGCAACCCACTTTGTCTCAAGGAATACACAAACCTAAACGTCATTAAATTGACACATGATATATATATATATATATATATATATATATATATAACAGGAAAATAGCCTGCTGCAACACAGTATACAAGATCATCTCGAAAATGCTATGCAACAGACTCAAAACCATCCTGCCGAGTATTATCTCTGAAAATCAGAGTGCTTTTGTAGCTAGTCGAACAATTATGCAGAATATATTGATATGTCAAGATCTTGTTAGACTATATAACAGGAAAGCAGCGACTAGAAGTTGCTTGATAAAAATTGACCTCAAGAAGGCATATGATTCCATAGGGTAAGATTTTGTCGAGGAAATGTTACATGCCCTAAATTTTCCTATGAAGTTCATAAGGTGGATCATGGAATGTATTTCAACTACCCAATATACTGTGGCAATTAATGGAGGTCTATATGGGAACATAAGAGAAAAGAGATGTTTGAGACAAGGGGATCCCATCTACCCTTTATTGTTTGTTATATGCATGGAGTACTTTACAAGAATTATGAAGTTAGTGGCTCAGCAGGAAATGTTTGGATATCATACAAAATGCAGAAGCTTGCAGCTTAATCATTTATGCTTCGCAGATGATGTGCTACTGTTTTGCAAAGGGGAATATCAATATATTATACTGATGTTAAGGGGACTTCAAACATTCTCCAACTCTTCAGGGCTAACAACTAATGCAGGGAAATCGAACATATACACTGTGAACATGGAGAATCAAGAGATAGAGAGCCTATGTGAGATAACTGGTTACAGCAGAGGCAGACTTCCTTTCAAATGCTTAGGGTTCCAATTTCATTGAAGAAGTTATCAAAAATGGATTGTCAAGTAGTAGAGGATAAAATAATAAAAAGAATAAGGAGTTGGGGTTCAAAGTTGTTTTATGTTGGGAGAGTGCAAATGATTAATGCAGTATTGATGCATCTCCACACGTACTGGGCATCGATTTTTCTACTTCCCAAAGCAGTGCTAAAAAGAATTACATCAATATGTCGGAATTATCTATGGGATGGAAAGGTGGAGATAAATAGAAGACCACTAGTGGCCAGGGAACTTATCTGTAGGCCAAGGCAAGAGGGAGGGATAGGAATAAAAGATTGTATAGTCTGGAATGAAGCTGCAATAGGGAAGTATGTCTGGGATATAGCCACAAAGGCTAATTCTCTGTGGGTAAAATGGATCAATCATATATACTTAAAGAGCACAGGTTAGTAGCTGTATAGTGTCCCCAAAGATAAGCTGGTATTGGAAGAAAATTTTCCATATAAGAGACAATCTTGCAGGGGGATATAACTAGGGAGGATGACAGATGCAAACAGAAAGATATACAATCATGAAAAGGTACTCATGGCTGAGAGAAAATCTGGATACTTGCAATTGGGGAAGATGGGTTTGGAATATGCAAAATGTTCCAAAAAATAGCTTCATTTGCTGGATGATGATGCAAAGGAAGCTGCTAACTAAGGATAGGCTAGCTAACAGAGGTATCACCTCAGATGGCCTATGTGAACTATGTGGAAATGCCCAGAATCAATTGAGCACCTATTCTATGAGTGTTACTTCTCTAAAATATGTATTAATGAAATTCTTCAGTGGCTGAAGATAAGAATAACTAACTATGAAGGGCAACATCTTTGGAAACGAATTGGTAGGAAGTTGGAAAGCAAGTTTAGAAGGGAGTTCTCCTATGCTGTACTGGTTGCATTGAGCTACCACATATGGAAGGGGAGAAACGAAGCTGTATGGAAAAGCTATGTGCCTAGACTAGCAAGTTATGTGACCAGATAAAAAAGAAATGCAAAGTTCGAGTGATGGAGATAATCAACAAAGGAAAGCGGGACAAAGATAGAAGATGGATAGAAGAAGTATATAGCTAAATAGAGGATAGAAATACTATGTATAGCATAGGATACAAACAGACTTACTTGGGCTTAGCCGAGTAAGTACAAATTTATATATGGTCAGATGTTAGAGATGTATTGCTTTTCTTCATTATACTTGTTCTGGCGATGAATAAAATATATATATATATAGTATGATAGCTAGTGCCAGAGTTGCAGCTAAAAATTAAAAGAGCGAGTATATGAGAGGAATGATGATAAGACTATATTTTCTTCTTAGTTTTT
Organism: Nicotiana undulata; assembly: GCA_005239495.1. Lineage (NCBI taxonomy): Eukaryota > Viridiplantae > Streptophyta > Magnoliopsida > Solanales > Solanaceae > Nicotiana > Nicotiana undulata. The sequence goes on from ML246570.1 coordinate 78,401, forward strand.
CATAATACTAAGCTCCCGTTTGGCATAGATTTTGACTTTATTTGTTCAAAAAATATTTGAAGACATTGTTTGTTTATATGGTAATGTTTTGGGGAAAAAAGATTCAAAAATTATCTGGTTCTCAAAAACAGGTTTATGGCAGTTTTGGGTGAGATTTTTTTCTTGCATTCCCAAAACTATAACTTTTCTTCAAATAAAATGCATATCCAAACACAACTTCAACATTCAAAAATTATTTTTTAACACAACTTCAAAAACTTCTTTTCAAATTTTCATTCAAATCTATGTCCAAACACTAGCTAAATAATTTAAAGCATGTTAACCCTCCGCCACTGGTTTCATCATGTATGATAGTATATTTTAATTTTAGATATGATATATTTTAAATTGACCTGGAATTTGTGATATTATATACTAATTAAATATGATATATATATATATATATATATATATATATATATATATATATATATATATATATATATANATTAAATACATACGGGGCTTACGTCTCGCATTACACCCACATCTTTTAAAACACTGGCAGAAACAATGATCAAATTATAAGGATGTCACGCCAATATTGTACACACACATATATATATATATATATATATATATATGTGTGTGTACAATATTGGCGTGACATCCTTATAATTTGATCATTGTTTCTGCCAGTGTTTTAAAAGATGTGGGTGTAATGCGAGACGTAAGCCCCGTATGTATTTAATTTTTAATATTTTATAAAATAATATAATGACAGTAAATATTTATAAACAGGTAAAATTGCATAAAACTTGAAGAAACTATAAATATGTGATATTTATACAAGCAATGTTTTAAAAGGCGGGAGTGTGAGGCGGGGCGTTTTACTTGATATAAGGTGAGGCGTAATACTGGAGGCGGGGGGTCGTAAGCCCCATGGATCTCTAAACAATTTAATTTATAAATTAATAATTAACATAATAACACAAAAAAATATAAAATATAAATTAAAAGTTAAAAATTAAAAGAAAATTAAAGGAACTCATAGAAAAAATATCTAACATGATTCTTAAGTATAACTAATGCATACAAATCACATCTAACGTCTTTAACTTTCAAATAATTAAAACATTATAATTTCTTTAAAAAATGATCAAACTCCACATTTTACCTTCCTAAAAATAAACTAATAAAATCTTATTAGTAAGATTATTAAAATATTACTCCTTCATGAATATATACAAATTAGTTTAAGATATCAAATTAATAAAAGTGTATAACAAGTAGGGACAAATGAACTAAGACACGTCCAATAACAAGTGAAGATATAAATTCGCAATATTATGTCTCATTATTAGAGTTATGCTCAATCTTCATATTTCTATCGATGAATAGAACTTTTATCATTAATTCGTTAAAGAATTTTGAAAGTCAACAATATTAATTAGGAAATTCGACACGTGATTTACGTTAGAACTGTTAGGCGAGCACGGGCGTTGGACGTTAGGCGTGTTTAGGGCGCACATGTCGGGCACTTGGGGCTAAGCCTCAGAACTAAGCCCCATACATGAACCCCATGGTGTTTTGCAAGTGCCTCGCCCAGGAACGAGCCCCGAACGAATACCAATAATGTCTTTAAATACACTGGTTTTCTGCCTATTATAGTTTTATATGTATCATCACACACACTACCAACATCTGAATCTCAATTTTGGTTGTCCCGACAAATTGTTCTCTCGTGTTAATTATGGTACCGCATTGTTCCATGTCATTATTGAAGAATTGAATACCCCTATAACAATATAGGCACATGCAAAAATTAAACAAATACTATTTTAAAGAAATTTACTCCCTCCCGTCCCAAATAAGTGATCTTTTTGTTGTTTACACACATAATAAAATATTCACCTTTTAACATTAATTAGCAATGAAATTGACCATATTAACATTTACTATCTCTGTACATAAACACTTCAAACATACTCCAACACCAAGGGCAATGTAGGAAAAAAATAATTAATTCATTCTTAAAATCTGGAAAAATCACTTATTTTGGACCACAAAAAAAAAAAATCAAAAAAATCATATTGTGGACCGGAGGGAGTATCAAACTACCTCTCCACGATAAAAATGTATTGTAGCAACCCTATTTATAATCCTACAAAATCAAATTTGAGTAGACTAACATAACCTACTTCAATATGAATTTGGTAAATAAAATCTAACTAGACATGAATTAAATAAACTAGTAAATACCAAATCCTAGATGACGTAGGAATACTAATTAATCTTGGTTTAATTTTCAACCATTATTATCACCTCTAACAAACTTAAGCGTGTGAGGTGTGGATGACAAACGAGCGGGTCGGGTTGGATATGAGACTTATCGAAAATGGTGATGAAAAAACGGATAAAATTATCTTAACTGACCCATACTTAATACGGATTTAAAAACTGGGTTAACCGGCGGATAATATGGTTGCATAACCATATTATTGCTTCATGAATATGATCACTTTTGGGGGAATTCCTAATCTCCCAAACTTGAGAAACCCCCAATTTGAGGTTTTACAAATATTTAAGTGTAACCCATTTGTTATCCATCTTCTACGTGAATAATATGGTTCTTATCATACTAATCCGCTTTTAAAAAGTTCATTATTCAACCTATATTTTAATGAATAATATGGGTGGTTAACTATTTTTTTCCAACCATATTGCTACCCCCGGTCTGATTACTACGTCTATTGGTGTCAAATTCTTGTTAAGTTAAACATGCCTATTTTTAGTTCTAGCTTTGGACAACATAGTACGAGCTATACAAAGGCATTGTCTTTATTATTTATATTTTTAGTTTTTCAAAAAACATGACAAATACTTGTCAAGCAATATGAATATTTGCACTTAATTGGACCATAGAAGTGAATATAGCTTTTCTATGGATCAAAATCTGTCTTTAGAATATTTAGATTCAGATAGTATTAAGGGAAGATGATGTTTTAGACTTCAATACTACACAATATTATAAGTTAATTGTGCAGTACCCAATTTTCGAGTGCTGTCTAATAAGAAGAACCAAATTCTTCTTAGTCTACTACTTACTACTATTTGCGGAATAATTAAGCAGTAATAGTAAAGACACGAAGATTTTTACGTGGAAAATACCTGGCTCAAAAGGTAAAAAAACCACGACCTACTCCTCAGTAGGATTTGCTCAAAACTGTTCACTAAAATCTGAGCCAAAACGAACTTACAAAATAAACTCTTTTGTAATCCTAGGACTAACTCTAATCCTCTTTGTATCAACTAGCCTCTAGCTAATTTCTACAGAATTCAAGCTAACTCTAACTTGATCAGTTTGTACCTATTACAATTGCTTCTATGAAAGCTGATAAGATACAGTATTTAAACTCCTACTACAATCAACTAGACTCAATATACAAACGATGGAACTGTTTCTTCTAGTTGAACAGTAGCCTTTGTATTCGCACATCAATTCTGCTTGTAAAACCTCTGGAACTTTCTTCAGAACTTGATTCACTTTTGCACTTGTGCGTCACCTCTTTCAGCAGTAATACATTGATTATTTATAGAGTCCGTTTGTTGAGTCCATGATTCAATTCTGATCCAACTCTTCCTTGGTAAACGAGTTTGATTGTAACTCAACTTCCTTCCTCTATTTCTGTCCTAGCTGAAAGCAACTTCTATCTTCTCTTATCAATTTGCAACCTTTTCGTATTAGGAGACATTCTCTTAGTTCTTTGATACTTAGCAATCACTGATATCTCCTAGACTTGTACGATTTGTGATCCAACTGCGTCATTCAGAAGTGTATGCTATGATGGACCTGGTTCAACTGGACGCCTTTTGTCAATCTTCAAAACCCATTCAGTAACATGGGCCAACAAATTCCTCTTTTTTGATGATGACAAACTCTGTGCATTTATCTTGTATACACATCCAACACTTTGTATTTTTGTGAGCATTAATCATCAAGAACCAAGTTCATTAGGTTATAAATATCACTTCAAAGATTTTTTTTTTAAAAATTTAAAAAATAATTGTAGCACATCTTCCCCCTTTTGGCATCATCAAAAAGTTGCAAAATGATACTTACCAGTAATTAATTCTTACTTATGGCCAATTTAGGCAACTGCAGGTGCAAACATGATTAATCAACACAAGAAACTAATAATGTAANTAAACAAAGACAACCAAAACATGAGTACGAAAGAATTAAAAACTGAAACAAACACACTTGACACAGTCCCGAACTGGGAACTTGATAGGATAGAAAGGGGTAGTTATGGAAATTCCTAAGTTTGGGGTGGTGCAGAAGAAGGAGGATTCTTGGTTTGGAGAAGAGATAACATTTGGTGTAAGACACCCTCATTTTTCTCCTTCTCCTTGGCTAATTCAGCTTTGAGAGCATCACGCTCACCTTCCACCTCTACCAAGCGAGACTTCAAGCGAAGGATCTCCATATCCTTTTGCTCGCTTTCTTGCACCAGAGTACGGACCTTGCTGTTGACCGGTTGCTTTCGAGATGAACCAGGTTCATCTACAGGGGCACTGACAGTGTAATCACATGACAACAAAGTGTCCTTCCCAAAGAAATCTTTTGCAGTAGCCATTTCAGCCTTCTTTGTGGGAACTCCAAAATGACCCAGAACTGCAGTAAGTATAAATCCATAAGGAATCGCATGGGCCTTGGTGCCATTTACCACCCTGTCCAAAAGCTGGATGATCAAAGATGGCCAATTGATTTGCTTGCCTCTGTATAGGCACTCCATGAGCATTAGATCCATATAGTTGGCAATGTGCCTGCGCTCTTGTCTTGGCAGCAGAAATTTAATAACAAACTCAAAGAACAACTTGTGTTCAGGCTTCATCTCGCTTTTTACACTACCCTGGGCTCAGGCTCTTCTTCATTGTCACAAAAGAATCTGGTGATGGTAAGTGCTGAGGCCATTCCATCCAAGCAAGGCCATCTCGGCCTTGTATAATCATCATATCCCTCATATGGAATGTCTAGAATGACTCCCAGTTCTTGAGCGTCAAAGGAGACTTCAACTCCCCTGACCTATGATGTAACCCTTCCTCCAATCATAGTCGCATTCCCCATGAATTCCACTACCTTATTTCTGACCAGCCTTCCCTCCAAGCAAAGGACCATGTCCTTCCAACCTTGAGCTGCAAGAAAATCCACTAAGTACCTCATACCTGGCTCCTCCAGGTCGTTCAGTAACTTTCCCTTCAAAATATGTCTCTTGCCAAACATGGAAACTCTATCAATCGACACTTCTCCAACCTCCTTCTCATCATCTCCCTCCAATCAGGATCATTATCTTTCTCAACAATCTGAACTTTCTTCTTTGACTTTACCTTAGATCGTGTCCTCGTAGATGTACCCACTGTGGTAACAGACATAGGTGAGGACTTCTTTGAAGAAGTCTTAGTCAATTTTGCCTTGGGTGTCTTGACCACCACTGGAGTAACCTCTTCATCTTGTTGGACCAGGTCCAACATTTCATCAACAACAATAGCCTCAACAGACTCCCCCACTTTCGCTTTCCCTTTCTCAGCTCTCTTTCTTTTGCTCTCTTGCAGAGATTTTTCCAGCTTCTCCTCCTCTTCACGAACAGTATTTCTCGTAGCTCGTACCCTTGGAATAGGTACACCAAATAACTCACCAGTTTTCCTTTTCTTTGAGGCTTTAGACTTGATGGACTTGGGAGTCCTTCTCTTCTTGGGGTTTGTGAGTCCCCCAATTTCTTAAGTCTCTCAGCCAAGGTTTCTTCCCTAGAAGAAACACGATCATCTATCTCATTCATTAGCTGTTCTAATCCAGAAGGAGCTTCCTCAACTTCATTAGTTCCCCCTATCACCACGACATCATCTTCAAGATTCTCAGGAATGGGGCCACAAAAACCAAGTATGGAACCATCCTTCCCAGATCCCCTCACACCTGCATCTCCCTCATTCTCAAGAATTTTCCCAGTTTTTCTTGGCCTACTTGGCACTTCCACATCCACCACAGACCCAACCAGCACAAATCTATTTTCAGAATTTAACACAGAGGTAACTTCAGTATTACCTTTCTCAACACTTGACGAACCAGGTGCATCGTCCTCATGTGCTGATTTAAATGATTCACTGAATGAATCAGGTTTGGGTTCTTCTTCATCATGTAATAAATCTTCCAATAACTTTGCTCGTGACCCTGAAACCACAGATTTTCGTGCAAGAACCTTGACACGACAGTGTTTTGGGGCTGGAATAGGGTTTGGTGTAGGTTTAAGAGCATCATGGTATTCAGGGGTTTCAGGTGTCTCAGAGGATTCAGAACTTTATACTGGTGGAGAATCAGACTCATATACTCCTTCTTCGTAGTCACGATTTTGAGAATCAGATGAGTAGACAACATTTTTAATTTTTGAGAGAAAAAGAAGAGAGGGCAAAAGACAGTGGAGATTTGAGTGCTGAATGACTTGAGCAGGGTTCATCTATTGCTTTATTCACTATGGGTAATGATGGCCTATTTATAACTTGTGGCTGGGGAGAGTATAACAGACGAGTATTAACACAAGTAGGATACTAATCGATTAAGGACTGTCAGTGATTTGACATTGATTAGACCGTTTCTTTCCCCCTTAAACTAGGCTAATTTAATATGACGGAACTTCTTGAAACTGGTTCATTATTTGGGTAAGTACGAGAATTTGAAATGAACCATAAATGGATAGAGTCCTACTCATGTATGAATGTACTTGAATTAATACATATATGGAGATGAAAACGTACCTTGTTAGTCATGTAAATCAGCATGGATGAACCAGGTTCATCATGTTAAAAATCTTTATTTTGCCTCAATTCACAAATAGAGAAACATCATTAGCAGCTAGGGAATCATATTAATAGATGGCAGAAGAGTATGACAACAAAGACATAGAGCTGAGCAATGATTAATCTGATTAAGTACCTAATTAAATTTTCTATCCAGAAAACTTCCTTCTTTTTTTTTTTTTCATTTTATTTTTCAATTAGGTGATCTTAATCATCCCTAATTCAATCCTGTTTCTCTCATAATTCTCCCTACTCAATGTTTTGGTAAATATATCAGCAATTTGATGATCAGTAGCACATAATTCGATTGAGATCATCCCCTTTTCATAATTATCCCTCAGGAAATGGTACCTAACATCTATGTGCTTAGTTCTCTTGTGACGAACCGGGTTCTTAGTCATACTAATTGCACTAGTGTTATCACAGTAAATAGGAATGCATCCCACATCTCTACCAAAGTCCAGGAGTTGTTTCTTAATCCATAGCAACTGAGCACAACAAGAGGCTGCAGTCACATATTCAGCCTCAGCAGTAAACAAGGCTACTGAATTTTGTTTCTTGGTAGCCCAAGATACAAGGCAGGAGCCCAAAAAGTGAGCCATGCCTGAAGTACTTTTCATGTCAACCAGGAAACCTGCATAATCAGCATCAGCATATCCTACAAGGTCAAAATTACTACCTTTATGATACCAAAGGCACAAATCAGCAGCGCCCTTCAAATATCTCAAAATTCTCTTCATTGCAGTGAGATGGGACTCCTTTGGATTGGCTTGAAACCTAGCACATAGTCCCACACTGAACACAATATCAAGTCTACTTGCAGTAAGATATTGTAGAGATCCAATCATCCCTCTGTACGTCTTCTGATCAACGGATGAACCAGGTTCATCCACATCTAATCTTGCAGCTGTGGCTATTGGGGTATCTATCTCCTTTGAATCTTCCATTTTGAACTTCTTGAGGAGTTCTCTCACATACTTCTGCTGATGAATCATTGTGCCATGTGGAGTTTGTTTGATTTGCAGACCTAAGAAAAAGGTTAGCTCACTCATCATACTCATTTCAAACTCACTCCCCATTAATGTAGAAAATTCCTTGCTGAGCCTTTCAGTTGTTGCCCCAAATATGATATCATCAACATATATTTGTACAATTAGAAGATCTTTTCCCTTTTCCTTTAAGAACAAAGTACTGTCTATTTTGCCTCGTTTATACCTATGTTCCGGCAGGAATTTTGACAATCTCTCGTACCAAGCTCTAGGTGCTTGCCTGAGACCATAGAGAGCCTTGTCAAGTTTGTATACATGATCAGGCGATTCTTTGCTTTCAAAACCAGGAGGCTGTTTTACAAATACCTCTTCCTTCAAATAGCCATTGAGAAAGGCACTCTTTACATCCATCTGATGCAAAGTGAATTCCATGTGTGCAGCAAATTCTATAAGAAGTCTGATTGCCTCCAATCTTGCCACAGGAGCAAAGGTCTCATCATAATAAATTCATCTTCTTGGTTGTATCCTTGAACAACCAGTCTTGCCTTATTTCTAGTAACAGTTCCATCCTCATCGAGTTTATTCCTGAAGACCCACTTGGTGACAATTATCGATCCGTCCAGTGGTATGGGTACCAAGTGCCATACTTGACTTCTCTCAAATTGATTCAGCTCTTCTTGCATAGCAGTTACCTAGTCAGCATCTTTCAGGGCTTCAACAATGTTCTTTGGTTCAATCATGGATAGAAATGCATCAAACGCACACAGATTTTTCAAGGAGGATCTAGTTTTGATTCCAGATCTCAGGTCTGTTATGATGTTCTCAAGAGGGTGAGAACTCTGATATCTGCGTGGTTTGAGAGTCAGTTGTTCATTTCTGGATTGTTCCAAGTTTTCTTGTTGCTGTGGAACAAGATCAGGGCCAGTATTTTCATGAGGAATTCCCCCTGTCGAGTTGCGTGGGGTTGTTGGACCTGGTCCATCACCTGTTCCATCTCCCATAGGTTCTTCAATGTAGTCATTGCTCCTCACCAGTCCAAGCTCCTCATCTTCTGGTTCCTGTCTCTCAGTTAAAGTGTTTGTTTCATCTAAGACAACATGTACACTTTCTTCTACACACATAGTTCTTTTATTGTATATTTTATAAGCTTTGCTATGTGTAGAATATCCCAAGCGCACCCCCTCATCACTTATGGGATCAAATTTTCCTAAAGAATCTTTGCCATTATTATGCACATAACACTTGCATCCAAAAGCCCTAAGATGGGATATGTTGGGCTCTCTCCCTTTAAGTAATTCATAGGGTCAGGTCATGCATCTATTGATAATATAACATGCAGTGTTAATTGCTTCTGCCCAGAAGCTGTGAGGTAGTTTGCTTGATAGAAGCATGGTTCTTGCCATGTCTTCAAGAGTTCTGTTTTTCCTTTCAACAACCCCATTTTGCTGTGGGGTTCTAGGAGCAGAAAAATTGTGATTCACACCATGTTCATCACAGAACTCAGCAAACTTAGCATTCTCAAACTTAGTGCCATGGTCAGATCTAATGGATGCTAGTTGATGTCTTAATTGATTATGAATCTTCTTGACAAATGAGGTGAACATTTCAAATGCTTCATCCTTAGATGCCAAGAACAAGGTCCAAGTGAACCTTGAGAAATCATCTACTAGTACCATAACATATCTCTTTCCACCTCTACTTAGAGTTCTCATGGGACCACACAGATCCATATGAACCAGTTCCAACGACCTGGTGGTACTGACCATTTTCTTACTTTTGAAAGAAGACCTTACCTGCTTCCCCCTTGCACATGCCTCACAAACCTTGTCTTCTTTGAACTTAATGTTAGGAAGCCCTACCACTAAGTCCTTAGAGACCAGCTTGTTAAGTTGAGTTAGACTTGCATGACCAAGTCTTTTGTGCCACAGGAGGGGATCACTGTCCAACACACTAAGGCAAGTGAGTTCATTGTCAGACAGTGTGGACAAGTCAATGACATAGATATTGTTCATTCTTTTTCCCCGCAAAATAAACTTGTCAGTAAGCAGGTTGATCACAAAACATTTTGTGGAAGTAAAAGCGACAAGGTTACCTATGTCACACAGTTGTGACACACTGATAAGGCTATATTTCAAGCCATCTATCATATGCACATGTTCAATTGAACGTGTGTCATCTTTACATACCTTGTCGACCCCTATTATTTCACCTTTCTTTCCGTTTCCAAAGGAGACATTTCCTCCTTTGAGGTTTTCAAGTGAAAGGAACCGTTCCTTGTTCCCTGTCATATGCTTAGAACAACCACTATCCAAAAACCAAAACTGGCTGCCTCCCTTCACTTGTACCTTCAAAAGAAATCAGGGGTTAGTTTTAAGAACCCAAACTAGTTTGGGTCCCTTTCCATGAGAGAATGGATGAATCAGATTTTTTCTGGCCCAATTTGGTAGCCAATTTTTCTTTTTAATGAATCTCTCATTTTTCTGACTGGCCTTTTCTTTTGCAGAACACTCATATTTAGGGTGGCCAGTCTTCCACAATGGGTGCAAATTTTATTTTCAGGGAGAGTGGGATACCTGCTTTTGGGATCCCATTTAGGCAATTGACTCCCAAAACCAAGCCCTCTCTGGTTGCTACTATGATTCTCTTGGAGCCATATTAAGGCATCACAAGACTTATTCCATTTACGTGTTCTATCAAATTCATGTTTGACTTTGCCAAGTTCTTCTTTAAGAGAATTTATCTGCTCATATTTGGCATACATTTTATCTTTCAATTTACCTAAGTCTTCTTCTAACTTCACTTGAGAGTGATCAACTACCTTTTTACTGGATCCTAGTCTTAACTTTAAATTTTCAGATTTTAGTTCTAGAATCTCAGTTTCGAGTGGTTGAACCTGGTTCATCAAGACAGTGTTTTTCTTTTCAGATTCACTGACCCTTATTTCCAGGTCCATGCATTTTGCTCTCAGCATTGCACACTCTTTAGATAGTTGATCTTTCTCTTTAGTTGTCTCCTCAGAATCATCAATGAAGTCAAGTAGCAACTCAGAGAGTTTCTCCTTAGATAGAAACTTTATTTTTGTTTTAAGATGTGAGATACTTACCTGTGGTTCTTCATAAGTCTCCTCATCAGATTCTCCAACTGCCATGAGAGCTTGATCTTCTGTCTCACCATCTTCTGATTCTTCATCTGAACTTTCCCCCCAAGCAGCAACCATAGCTTTTGTAGTAGTTTTCTTGGGTTAGACCAATTCCTTCTTCCAGTTCTTTCTTTCATATCTCTCCTTCCTCCATTCTACTTCCCACTAGGGGCAGTTCTTGATAAGATGATCAGTTTTTCCACATTTGTAGCATCCCTCATTTGCTGGTCTTTCAGGAGCCTTTTCCTTGTTGAAGTTTCCCTCTTTAGAGATGCCTTTTTTCCTCATGAGAAAGTTTTTTAATTCTTTGGTGATCATGGCCATCTCATCATCCTCCAGATCTTCTCCCTCTGTGATGCTTAGTGCTAAACTTCTTTCTTTCTTTGGGGCATCCATTTTCATGGTTTGCCTTCTAAGTTCATAAGCAGTAAGATTTCCAATCAACTCATCTAGTCTAAGGGTTGCCATATTTTTGGATTCTTGAATGGCAGTTATCTTGCTTTCCCAGGAGATAGACAAAACCCTTGTCAAGATCTTCTCAACCTTGTCTTCTTCAAGGATGACTCTTCCAAGAGACTTGAGTTCATTAGTCAAGGTTGTGAACCTTGTGTACATCTCCTGAATTGTTTCACCTTCCTTCATAGTGAAGTTTTCATACTGAGAGTATAGCAATGTACCTCTATACCTCTTCACTTGAGTTGTTCCTTCATGTGCCACTTGTAGAGTATCCCAGATTTCCTCGGCAGTGGTGTAACTTTGGATTCTGCTGTATTCATCTGGGCCTAGTCCACACACTAGCCACTTCTTGGCCTTGGCATTCTTCTCCCATTTCTTTAGATCCTCAGCTGTGCAGTCGGCCCTAGTTTTAGGCACATCTACTCCTTCAACAATTTTTTTTATTGTTGCAAGTATCAGTGACTATGTCCCAAAGTTCATAGTCTTCTCCAATAAGGTGATCCTTCATTCTATTCTTCCACCAAGAATAGTACTGGCTGTTGAAGAGTGGTGGCCTTGCAGTTGGTTGTCCTTCCTAGTTCCCAGGTGGTGCACTCATCTTGATCTTTTCCTAGGTTTTAGACTCTTCAAGGATAACCCGCTCTGATACTAATTGATGTTTTAGACTTCAATACTACACAATATTATAAGTTAATTGTGCAGTACCCAATTTTCGAGTGCTGTCTAATAAGAAGAACCAGGTTCTTCTTAGTCTACTACTTACTACTATTTGCGGAATAATTAAGCAGTTATAGTAAATACACAGAGATTTTTACGTGGAAAACACTTGGCTCAAAAGGTTAAAAAATCACGACCTACTCCTCAGTAGGATTTGCTCAAAACTCTTCACTAAACTCTGAGCCAAAACGGACTTACAAAATAAACTCTTTTGTAATCCTAGGACTAACTCTAATCCTCTTTGTATCAACTAGCCTCTAGCTAATTTCTACAGAATTCAAGCTAACTCTAACTTGATCAGTTTGTACCTATTACAATTGCTTCTATGAAAGCTGATAAGATACAGTATTTAAACTCCTACTACAATCAACTAGACTCAATATACAAACGATGGAATTGTTTCTTTCTAGTTGAACTGTAGCCTTTGTATTCGCACAATAATTCTGCTTGCAAAACCTCTGGAACTTTTTCTTCAGAACTTGATTCACTTTTGCACTTGTGCGTCACCTCTTTCAGCAGTAATACATTGATTATTTATAAAGTCCGTTTGTTGAGTCCATGATTCAATTCTGATCCAAATCTTCCTTGGGAAACGAGTTTGATTGTAACTCAACTTCCTTCCTCTATTTCTGTCCTAGCTGAAAGCAACTTCCATCTTCTTTTATCAATTTGCAACCTTTTCGTATTAGGAGACATTCTCTTAGTTCTTTGATACTTAGCAATCACTGATATCTCCTAGACATGTACGATTTGTGATCCAACTGCTTCATTCAGAAGTGTATTCTATGATGGACCTGGTTCAACTGGACGCCTTTTGTTAATCTTCAAAACCCATTCAGTGACATGGGCCAACAGAAGAGTTCCCAAGTCGTCGTTTGTTGAAATGGCCCAAGATGCAGCGAAGTCTGTGGTCGAAGAGTCAACGACAACTGCAGCCGAGGTATCAACAAGGGGTGAGGTCGAGGTCGAGTACCGCTGACAGAGCTGTAACGACTAGTTTTCAAGATAGGATATTAAAGAGCATATTCTAGTAGATATTCTTGGCACTTGTACTATTAGTGTTTCTTTGGAACATGCCCCATATAAATAAAAAAAGAGAATATAATAGGGGAGAGGCGATATTCATTTGTAAAAAAACACACTTTGATTTGGGAAAGAGAATCAAATCTCATTTGCCAAGATACAAACATCACATTTTCACTAAGATTCTTATCTACACTTTTCCACTGATCCGAGAATAACTAAAATATTCAACGGATTGTCTATCATTCCTCATTGTCAAAAAGAACATCCCCTCATTCCATCCTTGGTGACACATTCATTTTATTTAATTAAATGCCATTTATTGTTGTTTATTGTTATTAAATGCTACATTGTTATTTCTGATATGTGGAATATTCACTGCATACCACTACCACTGTCCAACCATACTTGCACAATATTTATTGCTTTTTTAAAAACCCCATCTAAGGATATTATTGTTAGCTAAGATTAACCCCTATTTACATAAGTTTAATTATTTGAGCCAAGATCTATATTTTTTAGTCAAGCAATTTGGCGTCGTGTGTTGGGATTTCTTATTAAATTTTTAGTTTTCTCTAGGTCTACAATTGACGCAGGTCACTAACGTCAAAGGATACCGAGATCTCCTTTCTTCGTTTGTACAAAACCCTACATGGCAGGTAACCAAGAAGAAATGACGAGAACAACAAGTGGATTTCCGACCAACCTGATGAATGTCATCAACGAAAGCTGTGAAACAGCAGGCGATGACATAACTCCCAACGCATTCCCTAGGGGAGAGAGGTCACCGCCCCCAAAATGTAGTATAACAAAACCCAGCGGTAAAGGGGCTTCCACGTCTACAAAGGGAGGGACGCCCCCCAGATGTGAAGAAACTCCTCGAGGCATGGCTAAATGACACGCTAGCAAGCGTCCTCTAAAAACCCAGCCCAAACGTGATTGCAAAAATCGGAAGGTCTTGCACGATACAACAAACAAAAAAGCAGTGAAACCAACACCTCCTTCCAACGACAGGTATTACACACAATGTCATTGATAGTGGAGGTGACAACGCCCTCGTTGCCATTCTAAAAAGGATGGAATAAATGGATAATGAAAACAAGGCGCTCCGAGATCAGATAAAAAGAACACCAAGAATAGGTTGACAAGATATCGAGCGCTCCTAAGCTGCTGCCGAAAAGGGATGACGACTGGTTCGTAGAGCATCTGTACAACGATGATGCAACCCCCCATTCCATACCGAAGACCTTCAAAAGGTCATACTACCCCAGGATATACGGCGGCACAATCGACCCTGAAGATCATGTGACTCACTACATCACCGCCGTGAAAGTCAACGATCTCTCCAAGGAACAAGTGTCCTCCATTTTGCTGAAGAAGTTTGGAGAAACCATCACAGAAGGGGAATTAACATGGTATTCACAACTACCAGCATGCTCTGTAGAAGCTTTCGAAGAATTGGCTGACAAGTTCGTAACCACCCATGCTGGAGCCAAGAAGGCCGAGGCGAGAGTGAATGACATATTTTCTATTAAGCAGTCCCTAGGAGAGGGTCTAAGGGACTTCCTCACTTGGTTCAACAGAGTAAGGATGACTCTGCCAAACGTATCCAAAGGGATTGAGGTCGCAACTTTTCAGAACGGGTTGAATCGAGAGGGTTCAAGAGCAACTAGAAAAATGTTAAGTTGATTGATGAAATATCCTCGAACCACTTGAGACGAAATCCACAACGCTTATTGTGCCGAGGTCCGAGCAGACGAGAACAGTCTCAACGGACCAACTCTCTAGCTAACCTCGGTACATGCCGAATCCAGAAAAGAACGAAGAGACAGTACCAGAAGAGATCACCTAATTCCACAACCTAACAGGGAACGACACTAACCATAGGTCAGGGCAGCTGGATCACCTTCCCTCTACTATGAAAAAGGCCCGTCCAGACCAAGGACGGGGACTCATCTGAGCGAAAGATGTATGCCTCCTTTATTATCCTTTCACAATTTTTGTGTATCGCCTACAAAAATAGTCTACGTGATTCAATCAATATAGTCATCGGGCAATTGAGATTCTAATTGGAGGCTACTTTCATAACAGGGTGGCCACATGTACAATTTTTCCAACAATTAAAGATTACATTACGTGGCTATACTTATAATATTTAGCTCCCTAATATAAATAGTCCTTAAGGCTCTTATTTTATACATATCATATTTTGATATGGTGAATGAAAACTCATTGAGAGTGTTTAGGATGAATTCCTATGTTGGTTGATTACTTGTTAAGGTGAACTTGCAAAGGGATTGCTTCCCCTTAAGGGTTGTTCCTATAGTTTTTGATCAATTAAGTCTTAAATTGATTGGGTATTTGTTTATTTTAAATGTTCTTTCATTTTCCTTTGTTGGTTCTCTACGAAATCTCTATCTTTTTTTATCTTTTATTTGTGTTCTTGTTATTTTGCTTCCGCGTTCATATCATCTTGGTATCAGAGCCGGATCAGTGTTTATTCCTATAAACATTGTTTAGGTTTTTGATTTATATACCAGAAAATTCTCCAAAAAAATAGTTCTACTACTGTTCTTGTTTGAGTTCCTTGTAATAAGTTTGATTATGAAAATTTTCTATTTCTTTTGTTCCGGGTGGTTGGGACCTAGATCCTATGAGCTGAAGCTTTGATTTTCAATTATTATGAAGTTTCATAAATTGCTATTAATCCAAGGAGCTGATAAAGTCAATTGTTTGAAAAGTTTAGGTGTGGAGTTTGAAGTAGTTGGGTGATTAAAATGTTGGTTCCGATTGCTTGCCCTTTCTCAAATTCGAAATTTGGAGTTCGACTTTTCGGCTGAACCTAACATTCTTGAAGATTCCAAAATAGAAATAGATTCAAAAGGTCTTTGAGCTGAAAATTCGTGGGTCACCATTGTTTCTAGATAAGAAATACTCGACTTCCATTATCGGGTCTTCGTCAAGTTTTCCAACCAAGATTTAATAAAAAAGATTTCAAAGTGTTTGATTGTTCAAAACAAATTGTTAGTTGTATTCTTTGGTTGAAAACGTTAGGATATTGTTGTATTTATATTGAAACCTAAAGAACATGCTTGAAAATCCATTGTTGAAGCTTATGCTTCAAAACTTGAAAATGGGTTTTGTTGATTTGGTATTTGTTTGAATAAATTGCTTGGATTTGTAGGGAACTTGTATCTATAATTTGGTGAGATTTGGTGAAGATTTGAGGTATTTTTGATTGGATTTGGGATTGGAAAATGAAGAACTTGAAGAAGAATGCTGGAATTTTGGATTTTTGCAGAAATAGCCCAAAATTGTCCATTTTGCACCAGTGACCATCTTGTGCCAGTAACCACTTTTCTGTCCAATTCATATACAACCTTTTTAGTTTATTTTTCCTTTCTTTATTATTTATTCTAGCTAGTTTACTTAAGTAATAGTTTATACTTAGTGATAAACAAGTTTTTGTGCTTTATTTTATTTTGTGCTAATTTTAGTTGTGTTTTTATCTTTAGTCTCGTTGTTAATTTCTTGTTTTCATTGTGCGGTAGTTACTTTAATGTCACGACCCGAAATCCCACCTTCAGGCTGTGATGGCGTCTAACGTTGAACTTGCTAGACAAGCCAACGTTTAATTAAGTTTACTTGTTTATAATTGAAATAACAACAATGGCTAGAGCAAATATAATTAAAGAATGCGGAAGACTATTAAATTCAAGAACTTTAACGATGAATCTCATAAAAACTTTCTCAATTACACCGCAAAAACCGGTATCACAATCTCACGAACAGTCTAAGATTTCACTAAATACAATGGTCTGAAATAAGTGAATACAATTGTCTTGGAATTACAGGATAAGACAGAAAATGAGAGAAAAGATAAGAGGAGACGCCAAGGCCTGCGGACGCTTGCAGGACTACCTCAGTGTCGCCGTGGACTGAAGGCTACTCCCTGAATCACTGTCTACTTGGTCCGGCGCTATAATATGCACAACATGAAGAAGTGTAGGTGTAGCATCAGTACAACCGATCCCATGTACTGAGTAAGTGCCGAGCCTAACCTCGGCGAAGTAGTGACGGGGGTAGGACACGACAACAAATAATACCTATGCAATTCAATAGTATAACAGGAAATACTGACAAGAAATGAGCAAGTAAATACAACAACGGGGGAGAACATGCCGGGGATAAAGGGCAACAACTAACTGAAACAACGGAACAAGGAACAATTGAAATGTATAAATAACAGCAGGAATTAACAGCTCTGAACAAGTAAATAAACAGAAATGGCACGACATGTCCCCTCGTGCTATAACCTCACAAATCACTCGGCACAGAATGTCCCCTCGTGCATAAATAATAATCACTCGTCACAGAATGTCCCCTCGTGCATAACCTCACAATCACTCGGCACATAATGTCCCCTCGTGCATAAATAATAATCACTCGGCACAGAATGTCCCCTCGTGCATAAATAATAAATAATCACTCGGCACAGAATGTCCCCTCGTGCATAATCTCACAATCACTCGGCACGGAATGTCCCCTCATGCATAACATATGTAAAAGCAACAATTGACATGAAAGACAATAATAAGAAACCTCAAATGTACACAAATAATCAACAAGTATTCTACCGTCCCGGCAAGGGACTCAGCTATAACCAATCTCACTCAGAGATGTAATTTTTAACAAATGATACTCAACCAGATGAATAATCAAGAACAATCTACATCATGAAATACCCTCAATGTCTCACTTCCAGAATGAAAAATAATTCATTACACAGAGAATATCAAAGAACACTATATAAATCATCAAGTTCGACTCACGGGCATGCTCGACCACAACATATAGGTATCCGTCACCTTACCTATACGTTGGACATGGATTAACACATAGCAAATAAGACTCTATACCTATTCCCTCAAGCTAAGGTTAGGCCAGTTACCTCGGCTCCAAGAATGCAAATCAAGCCTCTAACACCGCTTTTCCTCTCGAATCCGACTCCGAAACAATTGTATCTATACATAATCAACTCAATAATATCAATAATTATTCAACAAGTCAATCCAAAGCCTAATTATAGATTTCCCAATATTCTTCCAAAATTTTCAAAATTCAACCCCGGGCCCGCTTGGTCAAAACACGAGGTTCGGACCAAAACCCGATCACCCATTCCCCCACGAGCCTGAATATACAATTTGTTTTAAAATCCGACCCCAAAACGAGGTTGAAACCCCAAAAATTCAAAAAGCCCTAACTCTACCCAAAACCCCAATTTCTACTCTTTAATCCCATGAGTTTAGGCCTAGAATCTAATAATTGATGATGAAAATGGAAGAAAATGGAGTTGAGCACTTACCTATGAAGTTATGGTGGAAGAACTCCCAAAATCGCCTGTGGGGTGTGGGGAAGAAGGAGGGTGGTGAAAATTGGGAGAAAATCCCGTAAGTATTCTGTTTTGAAGTATTAAAAATCACTGGACGAATTATACCTGTGCGATCGTGGAAGGAGTAATATGATCGCACAATGGATGGGTCCCCTAAGCTCTGCGATCGCAGAAGAATAAACGCGATCGCACAAGGCAATCCTACCCAGCCCCCCGGTCCACCTAAGCTACTGTGCGGTCGCATGCCCCCATACACGATCGCACAGAGTACCTAGTCCCTCCCCCTTCTCAAAGCTATGCGATCGCGTCTATACCTACGCGATCGCATAGAGTAACGCCTCAGACACCAAAAATTCTATCTTACACCAGAATTTTCACTAGTTTAGCACCCTGACACCTACCCGAAACTCACCCGAGCTCTCGAGGCTCAAAACCAAATATACACACGACCTCATAAACATCCGACGAACTTATTCAAGCAATTAAACCACCAAAATAACATCATAAACATCGAATTAAACCTCAAAATCCATAGAAAATTCTCAAAACTTCATAACTCTCAAATTCTCCATTTTTAGTCCGAATCACGTCAAACTACGTCCGCTTCTTACCAAATTTCACAGATAACACGTAATAAACATATTGAACCTGTTCCGGGCTTTGGAACCATAATACGGGCCCGTTATCACAGGTTTCACATCAAATCTCATTTTCAAAAACCTTTGTATTTTTCAGAAAATAATTTTCTTTAAAAATTCATTCCTCGGACTTGGGACCCCGAAATTCGATTCCGGGCATACGCCCAAGTCCCATATTTTCCTACGGACCCTCCGGGACCGTCAAATCACGGGTCCGAGTCCGTTTACCAAAAATGTTGACCAAAGTGAACTTTATTCAATTAATTATCATAAATTCAATATTTATTCAATTTTCCACATAAAGGCTTCCCGGCTACGTGCCCGGGCTGCACACGTACATTGAGGTGAGATAAATGGAGGCTTTCAGGGCCTCGAAACACAGATTAAGTTAAAATTACCGGGATGACCTTTCGGGTCATCACAATCTCCACCTCTAAAACAAACGTTCGTCCTCGAACGGACATAGAAAAGTACCTGGAACGGGAAACAGATGGGGATATCGGCTCCGCATATCGGACTTGTACTCCCAAGTAGCTACCTCAACAGGGTGACTTCTCCACTGAACACGAACCGAAGGATAACTCTTCGATCTCAACTGACGAACCTGCCGAGCTAATATGGCTACCAGCTCCTCCTCATAAGATAAATCCTTTTCCAATTGGACACCGCTGAAGTTAAGTACATGAGATGGATCCGCAATATACCTCTGAAGCATAGATACGTGAAACACAGGATGCACGACTAATAAATTCGCTGGCAAAGCAAGCCTGTAAGCCACCTCTCCTACCTTGTCTAGAATCTCAAATGGACCGATGTACCTAGGGCTCAACTTGCTCTTCTTTCCGAACCTCATCACGCCCTTCATGGGCAACACCCGAAGAAATACCCAGTCTCCTATCATAAATGCCAAATCTCAAACTCTGCGATCCGCATAACTCTTCTATCTGGACTGAGCTGTACGAAGTCTATCCTGAATGATCTTCACCTTGTCCAAGGCATTCTGGACTAACTCAGAACCCAACAATCTGGCCTCTCCCGGCTCACACCATTCGACTGGCGACCGACACCGCCTACATACAATGCCTCGTACGGAGCCATCTGAATACTCGACTGATAGCTGTTGTTTTAGGCAAACTCAGCTAAAGGCAAGAACTGGTCCCATGAACCACCAAAGTCAATAACACGCTCGTAGCATACCCTCTAAGACATGAATAGTGCGCTCGAACTGTCCGTCCGTATGAGGATGAAACGCTATGCTCAAATCAACCCGTGTGCCCAACTCACACTGAAAAACTCTCCATAAATGGGAGGTGAACTGAGTGCCTCGGTCAGATATAATGGACACGGGCACACCATGCAATCGAAAAATCTCCCTCATATAGATCTTTACCAAATTCTCTGAAGAATACGAAACTGATACAGGAATGAAGTGCGCTGACTTGGTCAGCCTATCCACCATGACCCACACTGCGTCAAACATCCTCTGAGTCCGTGGGAGTCCAACTACAAAATCCATGGTGGTACTCTCCCACTTCCATTCGGGAAGCTTAATCTGGTGCATCAAACCACCGGGTCTCTTGTGCTCGTACTTAACCTGCTGACAGTTCAAGCACCGCGCTACATAGGCTACAATATCCTTCTTCATCCTCCCCCACCAATAATGCTGCCGCAAGTCCTGGTACATTCTTTGCGGCGCCCGGATGAATGGTATACCGGGAACTATGAGCCTCCTGCAATATCAACTCACGAATACCATCAACATCAGGTACGCAAATACGACTATGCATTCTCAAGACTCCCTCATCATCAATTGTGACCTGCTTGGCACCTCCGTGCCGGACTATATCTCTAAGAATACATAAATGATGATCATCATACTGCCTGGCCCGAATACGATCATACAATGAAGAACGGGCCACAGTATGGGCCAAAACACTGCCAGTCTCCGAAACCTCCAATCTCATAAATCTGTTGGCCAAAGCCTGAACATCCAAGGCAAGCGGTTGCTCTCCGACTGATAGATAAGCAAGACTACCCATACTGGCTGACTTCCGGCTTAAAGCATCGGCCACCACATTGGCCTTCCCTGGATGATATAAGATGGTAATGTCATAATCCTTCAACATCTCTAACCATCTCCTCTGCCTCATATTCAACTCTTTCTGCTTGAACAGATACTGCAAACGCTTATGGTCCTTGAACACCTCACATGGCACCCCATACAGATAGTGCCTCCAAATCTTCAACGCATGAACAATAACTGCTAACTCCAAATCATGAACTAGATAGTTCTTCTCATGAACCTTCAACTGATGTGAAGCATAGGCTATAACCTTGCCATCCTACATTAACATTGAACCAAGTCCAACTCGTGAAGCATCACAATACACGATATATGGCCCTGAACCTGTGGGCAAAACTAACACCGGTGCCATGGTCAAAGCCATCTTAAGCTTCTGAAAGCTCTCCTCACACTCATCTGACCACCTGAACTGGGCACCCTTCTGGGCCAACCTGGTCATCGGGGCTGTGATGGATGAAAAGCCCTCCACAAAGCGGCGATAATAACCTGCTCTGTAGCTAAAGTGGGTCTAGACCAATCTCTGACTGCTGAAATCTTCTTGGGATCCACTTGAATACCCTCTGATGATACCACATGGCCTAGAAATGCAACCGAACTCAACAAGAACTCACACTTGGAAAATTTGGCATACAATTGACTATCCCTCAGAGTCTGGAGGACGAATCGAAGATGCTGCTCATGCTCCTCTCGGCTATGGGAGTATATCAATATATCATTAATGAAAACAATAATGAACGAGTCCAAATAGGGCCTGAACACTCGGTTCATCACTCCATGAAAGCAACGGGGGCATTTGTCAACCCAAATGACATCACCAAGAACTCATAATGCCCATACCGAGTGCGAAAGGTTGTCTTAGGGACATCAGACGCCCTAATCCTCAGCTGATGGTAACCAGATCTCAAGTCTATGTTGGAAAACACTGTAGCACCCTGAAGCTGGTCAAATAGATCATCAATCCTCGGCAAAGGATACTTATTCTTAATAGTAACCTTATTCAACTGCCGGTAGTCTATACACATCCTCATTGAGCCATCTTTCTTCTTGACAAACAATACTAGGGCACCCCAAGGAGAAACACTAGGCCTAATGAAGCCTTTATCCAACAAATCCTGCAACTGATCCTTTAACTCCTTCAACTTTGGAGGGGCCATACAATACGACGGAGTAGAAATGGGCTGAGTGCCCGAAGCCAATTCAATGCAAAAATCAATATCCCTGTCGGGTGGCATACCCGGCAGGTTAGCAGGGAATACCTCTGGAAACTCACGTACCACGGGCACAAACTCCATAGAAGGAACCTCGATACTAGAATCACAAACATAGGCCAAATAGGCCAAACAACCCTTCTCGACCATGCGCCGAGCCTTCATATATGAAATAACTCTACCGGAAGAATGACTAGGAGTCCCTCTCCACTCCAAGCGAGGTACTCCTGGCAAGGCCAAGGTCATAGTCTTGGCATGACATCCCAGAGTAACATGATAGGTGGATAGCCAATCCATCCCCAATATAACATCGAAGTCAACCATATCAAGGAGAAAAAGATCTACCTGAGTCTCCAGACCACCAATAACCACTAAGCATGAATGGTAGACTCGATCTACCACAATAGAATCACCCACCGGTGTAGACACATACACAGAAGTACTCAGGGAATCATGGGGAATACTCAAATAAGGGGAAAAAAATATGAAGACACATAAGAGAAAGTAGAACCCGGATCAAATAAAACCGAAGCATCACGACTGCAAACTGAAACCATACCTGTAATAACTGCATCAGAGGCCTTAGCCTCAGGACTGGCAGGAATAGCATAGCAGCGGGGCGGAGCCCCTCCAACTTGAACATCTCTGGGTTGACCTACTGCGGGCTGACCTCTACCTCTCACAACCTGTCCTGCACCTCTAATAGTCTGTACTCCACCTCTAGCACCTCGACCTCCACCCCTAGCTAGATGAGGGGTAGGGGTGCACCTGATGCGGGAACCATAGCACGGGAACCCTGATATTAAGGACCACCGAAACCTCGGGGGAAAAACCTGGAAATGTGCCCCGTACCACCGCAAGTGAAGCAAGACCTCGGTTGCTGAAAATACTGACCCTGGATTTGTCCCTGACGACCAGAATAACCACCCTGGAAGCTTTGAATTGGCGGTGGATAGGAGCTGAGGGCGCACTGTGGGATACCTGAAGTGCCGACTGAAATAGCCTAGGAGGATTCCCTCTACCAAATGAATATCTGCCTCCAGATGAGTCACCACTGAACCAGCCGAAATGACGTGGTCTCTTGTCAGACCCCTGACCACCGCCCTGTGATAAGACCATCTCAATACGCCTGGCCACATCGGCCACATCCTGAAAGGAGATATCAGTACTTGTCTCCTTGTCAATCTGAAGTCTGATAGGCTGAGTTAAACCCTCAATAAACCTCCTTACCCTCTTATGATCAGTGGGGAGTATCATGATAGCATGTCGGGCCAGAGTGATGAACCTTGTCTCATACTGTGTAACAGTCATAGATCCCTGCTGGAGATGCTCAAACTGCCTCTGAAGATCCTCCCTATGAGTAACTGGAAGAAACTTCCCCAAGAACAGCTCGGAGAACTGAGCCCAAGTCAAAGGTGCAAACCCAGCTTGTCTGGTCAAGCAATGGTCTCTCCACCAAGTCCTGGCGGTACCGGAAAGACAAAAAGTAGCGAAATCGACCCCATTGGTCTCCACAATGCCCATGTTCCGAAGAATCTCATAACAACTGTCCAAGTAATCTTGGGGATCCTCTGACGGTGCACCAGTAAAAGTAGTAGGAAATATTAGTGAACCGATCTAATCTCCATAGGGCATCTACCGACATAGCTTCTCCCTCAACTGCCGGTGCTATAATACCCGACTGAGCTACTCCGACTGTCTGAGGTGCCGGAATCTGGAACTGAGGAGCTAGCTGCTCTGCGGTGCGAGTAGCAGGAGTCTGGGGACCTCCCCCAGCCTAAGAGACGGCTAGTGCAGTAGGAAGAAGACTGGCCTGAGCCACGCTCTCCATAAGTCCCACTAAGTGGACAGGAGCGTCCTGAAGAACCGAGGTGGCAATGAACCCCTCTGGGACCTGAGCTAGTCCGATTGGAACCGTCTGAGCAGGAACTTCCCCGGGAAATTCTACATGTGGGTCCTATACTAGGGTTGCGGCTCTGGGTTGAGCCCTGCCCCTACCTCGAACTCTAGCACCGCCTCGTCCTCGTCCTCGGCCCCTCGTAGGAGTTGCAACAGGAGGATCAGGCTTCTGATCGGTAGATGAGGAAGCACACGTTCTCGCCATCTGCGAGAGAGTGGAATAGAAACTCAATTAGCATTTAGAATTCAAGTCGCACGATAGAGAAGAAGAAATGTGAAGTTATTCCTAACTTTGCAACCTCTGGGGGATAAGTACAGACGTCTCTGTACCAATCCCTCAAACTCTACCAAGTTTGTCCGTGAATTGTGAGACTTAGGCAACCTAGTGCTCGATACCAACTTGTCACGACCCGAAATCCCACCTTCAGGCCGTGATGGCGTCTAACGTTGAACCCGCTAGACAAGCCATGGTTTAGTTAAGTTTACTTGTTTACAATTGAAATAACAACAATGGATAAGCAAATATTAAAGAATGCGGAAGACTATTAAATTCAAGAACTTTAACGATGAATATCATAAAAACTTCCTCAATTACACCGCAGAAACCGGTATCACAATCTCACGAACAATCTAAGATTTCACTAAATACAATGGTCTAAAATAAGTGAATACAACTGTCTTGGAATTACAGGATAAGGCAGAAAATGAGAGAAAGGATAAGAGGAGACGCCAAGGCCTGCAGACGCCTGCAGGACTACCTCAGTGTCGCCGTGGACTGAAGGCTACTCCCTGAATCACTGTCCACTGGGTCCGGCGCTATAATCTGCACAACATGAAGAAGTGCAGGTGTAGAATCAGTACAACCAACCCCATGTACTGAGTAAGTGCCGAGCCTAAACTCCATTATTGCCCCGAAGTTGGAAGGTCCACTTGAAAGTGCCTTGATTGAGTTTGATATCAACTTTGGATATTCATCCAAGAGCGAAAAAGACTTGAGTGGTGAAATTATTAGAATGTGTGCCTAAAAGTCGAATGCACAAAAGAGATACAAGAGTGGTAAAATTCGAGTACAATCTTTGAGGGATACACTAAAGGAGTGAATTGGAGAGATCCTTTTCTTTTTAACTTGTTTTCTTTGTTTGTAGGTATATGTCTTTGTATATTGGAGGTACTTCAACTCCAAAGGAGAGAGTCTCTAATGAGACCATTTTGGAAGCTTTACAATCTTTTGATTATGAAAGTAGATAAGATGGAACAAGTGGTCAAGTATCATGAAAACCTTCCTAACCAATGGCAAGGCTTGTCACGTTATCCTACCAAGGAATGAGAACTGCAACACAACAAACTAGTTCTACTCCTATTGCATCGCATATTGCAAGGCTAATCATTCAACCACAAGTTGCAAACACTGAAGTAACAAGATAAGGTCCACTTCCACAAGGTAGACAGGCAAGCGTTGAGCATCAACAACAACCTCTCAGGCCAAATCAACTGCAAAATGACTTTGATGATGATTTGGACTATGGCGAGCAATATGATGAACCAGTTAGAGTCCAACCTAGAAGGAACATACAAGGAGACTTTAGAGAGAGAGGTGGAAGGCATGGTAAGAATTATCAAGGTAGATACTTGAATGATGCTTATGATTATGGTTACGAGGAAACTGCTGGTAATGAACAACATGGTAGTAGGTGGGGAGAAGAAGAAGATGGGGGTCTTAACAACATCAAGACTTCACTTCCTACTTTCAAAGGAAGTAGTGATCCCGAAGAATTCTTAGAATGGGAAATACAAATGGAAAGATTGTTTGAGCTTAATAATGTATCCGATGCTAAGAGGTTCAAGCATTACATTTCTAAACTTATTAGTTATGATTCTTCTTGGTGGGAGAAAGAGAAACGAGATAGAAATATAAATGGTGATATTGACATTGATTCTTGGGGGTTTCTTAGAGTGCTTATAAGAGCAATATTTGTGCCCGAAGAGTTATAAATAAACTGCTTACCAAATTTTACAACATGAAGCAAGGAAACAAGAATGTGGAGGCTTACTTTGAAGAGTTGGAGATAACTAGGGTTAGAGCCAATCTTGATAATGGAAGACTCATGATTTCTAGATTTTTGAAGGGGCTTAAGCATGAAATATTTAGCCAAATGACTTTTGCACAAATTTTCTACTATACATGAGTCACTCCAAGGGGCTATCAAGGTTGAAAATAAACTCCAAGAAGAGAGGCAACTCAAAGAGAGAAAATCTAAAAGTTACAACACTTCATGGAGCAAAAACAATGAAATTTTGCAGTCTCTTTCAAATGACAACAATCCAAAAGTAGACGCCAAGTGGCAAAATGACAAAGGCAAACCAAAGGTGGAGGCTAAGGATGGAGGTAACAATTATAAACCTTATTTTAAAAATCCTAACTCTAATAGGTGCTAAAAATGTCAAGGATGGTCACAAAATGAGTGAATGTCCTAATATAAGAACCATAATCCTTATGGAAGAATCTTATGAAAGGGAATAAAGTAGAGAATCATGTGAAGAAGAGGAGGCCGAATGTGATGATGAAGTAGAATATTACACTCCTAATTTACCTTTGTATGTTGTTAGGAGAGTATTGAGTGCACAAGTAATGGAAGATATGAACCAATGAGAGAACTTGTTCCATGGAAGGTGTAAGATTAAAGATCAAGTGTGTTATTTGATATTGATGGTGGTAGTTGTACTAATGTTGCTAGTGCTTTTATGGTTGACAAGTTGAACTCGAAGACTCAAATACATACCCGTCCTTATAAACTCCAATGTCTTAACGAATGTGGTGAACTTAAAGTGACTAGACAAGTTCTGGTGATTTTTAAAATTGGAGAGTATGTTGATGATATTCTTTGTGATGTGGTACCCGTGCAAGCATGTGACAAGGTTGCTCTACATGATGGAAGGACTAATAAATATTCTTTTGAGGAAAAAAAAATAGTCCTTACTCCTTTGACTTTATTTCAAGTGAGTGATTATTATAGGCATATGAAAGAATTGAGTGAGAAAGCCAAGAAAGAAGGAAATGAGAATATTGAAAAGAAGAATGAAAAGAAAGAAGAGATGAAACAAGAGAGTTCAAGTGAGGAACATACTTCTTATAGTTCTTTCATGACTAATGCCTTTCTTGCTAGTTGTTTGGCTTATTGTGTAGATCCTTTGAAGAAATATTCAAGTGGAAGTCTTAAAGAAAGAACTCCAAGTGAGATGACCAAATACACCCTAGCCCAAAGTAAAGATTCATCCATTATTCAAGGAGATAAAATTGAATCTTTAGAAATACATCAAGGTATGATTGCTAAGCCTAACACTATTTTTTCTTGTGATGAGCGTAGCAATGTTTCAAGTGTTCGTTTGAGTGCATTTTGTTGATTCTAATGATTCTTTGAGTTGTGAAGCTACCCTAGATAGTGATTCTAGTTGTTTTTGTTTGAATGACCTATTTTCTTGAAGAAGCATTGATTGAGGTTAAGAAAAGCGTAAAGGTTGCATCTATATATAATTTTGTTGAGTTTGATCCATTGATTTCTATTGTTCATGATTTCTATCTTGAGGATCATTCTTTAATTGATGATGCTTGCTTACTTGAAGGTGACTTGAGCGGTAAAATTTCAAGCTTTAAACTATTTGATTCTTTCTTGTTTGATTGTGAGATGGAATCTTTTGAGGTTGATTTTGGATTTATCGATCAAAGGTTCCATTTTTGAGAATTTTTGAGATTACTAATGAGATTGTTTTGGAATCTAAACTTTTTTAAAAATAAGAAAGTTCTTTACTTAGTGTAAACTTATAACTTTTTCCTCTCAAACATTTGATAGAGCTAATTTGTTCCACTACACTAGTACTTTGAGTTTAAAACAAGTTGATAACTTTCTTGTGGATTGGTGAGATGAGTTTAAGAAACAACATGCTAAATCTTTATTGAATGATAATATTGGTGAAGCCAAGCGACTTTTTTTGTTTGAAATTTCATTCTTATTCTTGATTTCTTATGTTCGCTTGAATTCAAGAATGACTCATTTATTTGGATTATGCTTGTGCTTGGATTTGATAAAGCTATGACAATTAGTACTTTTCTTGATGATTCTTATATTGGGGCACACTTGGTGTGTAGATTAGAGGCATTTCATGATAATTTTCATATTTTGGGTAGCTTTTATGCTTTGTTTTGTCCATGAGTATCATTAGATTTTTGTTTGAATGGTAGATTTATCTTACTTATTGGTTAGGATGCTTGGATTTACCATAAGCCTCCCGGAAACAGCCTCTCTATCCCATCCGGGGTAGGGGTAAGGTCTGCGTACATTCTAGCCTCCCAGAGCCCACTAGTAGAATTTTACTGGGTTGTTGTTGTTGTTGTTGTTAAAATATGACTTGCTTGTTAGTTGGAGGCACTTCTTTATGTTCAAGTTAAAATTTCACTAGTGGAAGCTCCCTTATTTTTTGTTTAAAGGTTCAAATTCGAGGACGAATTTCTTTTAAGTTAGGGATGATGATACAATGTAGATATCCATCGAGCAATTTGGATTCTAATTGGAGGCAACTTTCATAACAGGGTGACTACATTTATAATTTTGCCAACAATTAAAGATAACATTACATTTGGTGGCTATACTTGTAATATTTAGCTCCCTAGTATAAATAACTCTTAAGGCTCTCATTTTAGACATAGCTTATTTTGATATAGTGAATGAAAACTCATTGAGAGTGTTTAGGATGAATTCCTATGTTGGTTTATTACAAGGGGATTGCTTCCCCTTGAGGGTTGTTCCTATAGTTTTAGGTCAATTATGTCTTAAATTAATTGGGTATTTGTTTATTTAAAATGTTCTTTCAATTTCCTTAGTTGGTTCTCTACTCAATCTCTATCTTTTTTTTTTTAAATATCTTTTATTCGTGTCCTTGTTATTTTGCTTCCGCATTCGTATCACTACGCCCTTAAGAAACTCGGAACAAAAGTGAAGTGGCCGCCAAAGATGAGATCAGTCCTGAGCACCAGAAAGTCTGACGCCCTCTTTGATTTCTACCAGGAACGTGGGCACAAAACAGATGATTGCATCGCCCTCAGACAGGAAGTCGTAAACATGTTACGGCAAGGGCACCTCAAAGACCTGTTAAGCGACAAAGGGTGGACCAACTTCGCCAGAGGATGTGAACATCATGGCCCGCCAAAGCCACCATCCCCAGCTCGTACCATCAACATGATCAACGACGCAACATACAATGCTTCTTTCAACGGCATGAAGTTCACCACCACTCACAAACTCAAGCAGTCGATCACCTGCGAATGGTCTGACAGACTCGAAGAGAGTATCATCTTCGACGAGTCAAGTGCCGACGGTTTGACTTTCCCTCATAATGATTCCCTTGTTATTACTTTATGCATTTTAGATACGGATGTCAAATGCATCATGGTGAATGATGGAAGCGGTGCATGCATTATCCATCCCCGAGTCCTTACCCAAATGAGGCTCAAGGATAAGATTGGTTTGCACTGCATCACACTAATGTGTTTTAATAATTTAGTTTAGCAAACGTCCGGGGAAATTACACTACCCGTCTTGGCCGGTGACATAACTCTAGAGACAACATTCCCTATCGTGGACCAGGCCAATGCATACAATGCCATATTTAGTTGACCTTGGATACATCCCATGATAGCCTTCCCCTCCAGCCTATACCAAGGTATTAAATTCCCAACAAATAAAAGACAAAGAAGAGAGGCATAACAATCAACAGAGTCGAGGTTGGAGCAAGATGAGGCCAAGGACGTCATCAAGGATCCCTACACGGTCTAAACTACAGGATCGACCATAGAAGACCTTGACCCAGTTAAATTAGACCCCAATGATCACAACAAGAAGGCCTATATCGGCTGCAAACTTCAGGAACCAAGTAAATTTCATCAATTCTTAACAGCTAACGCAGATTTGTTTGCTTTTAGCCGTGCAGATATGCTAGGTATCTCAAAGGAAATCGCACGCACAAATTAAACGTTGACCATTCCACCCCCTAGTGACACAGATTAGGCGTAAATTCTACCCCGTTATCAACAACGCAGTCCACAGGAAGGTGGAAAAACTATTAGAAAACTGTTCCATTAGGGAGTGGAAGTACCCCCAAGTGGGTCGCCAACATAGTGATGGTCAAAAAGAAAAATGTGAAATGGAAGATGTGCGTGGATTTCACATATTTGAACAAAGAATGTATGAGGAATTCATTCCCATTACCTTATACCGACCAACCATCGACGCAACGGCCGGGCATGAGCTACTAAGTTTCTTGGACGCTTACTCGGGCTATAACCAGATCCTCATGGAAGACGAAGATAAGGAAAAGACAGTGTTCATCACCCGCCAAGGAATGTATTTCTACAGAGTCATGTCGTATGGACTAGGAAAACACAACGGTTACTTATCAAAGATTGGTAACAAGGATGTACAAAGACCAGCTCGGTAAAACAATGGAGGTATATATAGATGACATGCTGGTCAAGTCCAAAAAGGGGGAAGATCACATCGATCATTTGAAAGAAACTTTCGACATACTCATACGGTATAGAATGAAGCTGAACTCGGAGAAATGCGCATTCGGGGTAGCCTCGGGAAAGTTCTTGGGTGTCACCCCATCTCGGTCGTCACAACTTCCCCCGTGAGGAGCATTTTGCATAAACCCGAACTATCGGGAAGGCTGGCCAAATGGGCCATCGAGGTAAGTGAGCACGATATTATATACCAGTCACGAACGATGATAAAGTCATAAATGCGCGCCGACTTCACCGTCGAATTCAGCGACAAAATAATGCCTGAAGTAAAAATGAGAGCCGTCCAAACTACCCTCCAAACACAAGACATATGGGTCCTATACACCGATGGTGCATCTAACGCATCAGGGTCCAGACTGAGACTCGTACTCGAGGTCTCAACAGGCGAAGCAATTTTCCAGTCCATAAGGTGCACATATATGACTAATAATGAGGCAGAATATGAGGCCGTAATTGTAGGATTAAGGCTAGCACTCAAATATGGGGCGAAATGGTTGAAACTTCGCTGTGACTCCCAGCTCGTAGCCAACCAAGTCATAGGGACGTTCCTGCAAAAATACCAAACCGAAAGCTGAAAGGTGTTGCCTCAGTTCGACGAATGCCAACTCTATCAAATCCCACGAGCACAAAATGTCGAAGTAGATGGCCTTGCCAAACTAGCCGCAGCTACCAAAAGCATCATGACAGGAGATAAATGCTTAGTCCACCTAATCAACTCCTTACTGGACCAAGTCGAGGTAATAGCCATAAAATTAAATTGGGACCGGCACAATTGTATCATCGCATATTTGCAGGACGACACACTTCCAGGAAACATAAAGAGGCCAAAAAACTAAGAGTGCAAGCGGCCAGATAAAATCTCCTCCATAGTGACCCGTACAACAGGACTTACGGCGGCCCTCTGGAGAAGTTCTTGGGCCCGAACCAAACCCAGTGCGTCCTCGAAGAAGTCCTGAAGGCCATTGCGGAGCTCACTATGGTGATCGAGCACTGGTCATATGCCTCATACATGCGAGATACTACTGGCCCACCATGAAAAAAGATGCCCCAGACTTCCTGAGAAAATGAAAAACAAAGCCAAAAGTATGACCCAATGATTCACCAGGCTGACGAACACTTCCACTCGGTCACCTCCCTTGGTCATTCATCTAATGGGGAATGGACATCGTGGGCCCCCTCCCAACGGGGCGAGATAATGTACAATTCGTTTTGGTGACTATTTATCTAAATGAATGGCAGCAAGAGAATTCGCCCAAACACGAGAACATGAGGTAATCACATTTATATGGATAAACATCATATGCCGATTCGGCATACCCAAGAAAAATCAGTTGTGACAATAAATGACCCCAATTCACATGAAAGAATACCGTCGAGTTATTTGAAAAATGGCATATCAAGAGGATTCTCTCAACCGCATACCATCCAGCGGCTAATGGCCAAGAACAATTATCCAATAAGTCTATATTAAACATGAAGAAAAAACTCTAAGACGCCAAGGGACTGTGGCAGAAATGCTACTTGAAGTATTATGGGCCTATCGTACAACTCCAAAGACGGGCATAGAAGAAACTCCCTACTCTCCGGTATATGGGACTGAGGCAGTAATACCGGTCAAGGTCATAGAACCCAGTCTAAGGTACTCCCATAAAAGCGGCGCGAGTAACGACGACAGTAGAAGGCATGAACTCGACGAAATAGATGAACGGAGAGACATGACCTACATAAGTATGGTCGCCCAAAAACAAGCAAAACATTATTACAACAAGAAATCAAAGGTCCGACCGCTTAAAGTCAGGGACTATGTACTGAAAGCCAAAACTCAAGCGAGAAAAGACCCACGAGAAGGCAAGCTGGGAATAAACTGGGACGACCCATAAAAAATCACAGCAAAGCGGACAAGGGTTCATTCCAACTATATATAATGGAAAGAAAGCTAACTACCAAACAATTGAAATATCAGCCACCTCAAATAGTTCAGTTTCTAAGAGAAAAAACATCCCCCAAGTCGTACTTTTTTTCCCTCACTTGAGTTTTGTATTGGTAAAAAGAGCTTCACACGTGTAATAATTCTTGATTACTCAGCCAGTTATGTGGAGCAATAGAAACATGATAGATGGACATGGTTCTATAATGAGGAACGAGGCAAAGAGGCACAGCACAATATACCTACGAGGTAATCAGCTACGGGAAACTCAACCTGATTGAGACAAGGAAGAGACACTGTTGGAATGAATCCGGACAGAGCTACGGGCTGATTCAGAGATCTTCAATTAATGATCCACACGTTACACAACCTTCACGCAACAATTACATTTATTCTTTGTAACATTACATTAATGTCATAATTTGTCATTAATGTGCGATCATTGTAAAAGGTAGACATTATATTAAGAAATTCCCTATATAAGGGAATACAATATAACTTGTAAAGGACACTCGAATTACGATATAATACACTTTACTTTCTGTGCATCTCATTATTTTCTATTTACTTATTTATTTGCAATTATCGTTATTACCTTGGTTATCAGAAACCCGCGTTCATTCTAAAAATAGCTTTGATCAAAGGATCTAATTCTTTGGTTAAACAAGTTTCCCATTTGGGTTTCCTCAAGGAGGTTTTTGCGAGGCGATAAAGGGAATAATTCGAGTCGAAGTACACGAGGGTAGGGTTGTGGTTACAATTTCATTGATTGACCTCTCAATACTCTCCAAGTCAACCAATGAAGGGACTAGATAGTCTGGGACTGGGGATGGAATGCCAGCCAATACCCAAGAATATGTAAATTTCTCCAAGTATGTAAGGAAAGCAACAATGTCAAAGCAATACGAAACTTTATGCTTATAAGGCAACACAAAAAGGCCAAAAAACTAAGAATGCAAGCGGCCAGATACAATCTCCTCCATAGTGACCTATACAAAAGGCTTACGGCGGCCCTCTGGCGAAATGCTTGGGCCCAAACCAAACCCAATGCGTCCCCCAAGAAGTCCCTAAAGGCCATTACGGAGCTCACTATGGCGATCGAGCACTGGTCATATGCCTCATACGGGCGAGATACTACTGGTCCACCATGAAAAAGGATGCCCCAGACTTCGTGAGAAAATGCAAACAATGCCCCAACGATTCACAAAGCAGACGAAAACTTCCACTCGGTCACCTCCCTTGGGTGTTCATATAATGGGGAATGGACATCGTGGGCCCCCTCCCAGCGGGGAGAGATAATGTACGATTCCTTTTTGTTTCAAATGAATATTTCTCTAAATGGGTGGCAGCAAGATCATTCGTGCAAATACGTGATCATAAGGTAATCACATTTATATGGAGTAACATCATATGCCGATTCGGCATACCTAAGAAAAATCAGTTGTGACAACGTAACAGACCCCAATTCACATGAAAGAAAACCGTCGAGTTATTTGAAAAATGGCATATCAAGAGGATACTCTCGACCGCATACCATCCAACGGGTAACGACTAAGCAGAATTCTTCAATAATTTTATATTAAACATGAAGAAAAAACTCTAAGACGCCAAGGGACTATGGCCGGAAATGTTACTTGAAGTATTATGGGCTTATCGAACAACTGCAAAGACGGGCATAAGAGAGACGCCCTACGCTATGGTATATGGGACTGAGGCACTAATACCAGTCGAGGTCGTAGAACCCAGTCTAAGGTACTCCCATAAAAGCGGCACGAGGAACGACGACAGTAGAAGGCATAAACTCGACGAAATAGACGAACGAAGAGACATGGCCTACATAAGTATGGTCTCCCAAAAACAACAAGCAAAACATTATTACAACAAAAAATCAAAGGTCCGACTGCTTAAAGTCGGGGACTACGTACTGAAAGCCAAAAATCAAGCGACAAAAGACCCACGAGAAGGCAAGCTGGGAATAAACTGGGACGGTCAATACAAAATCACAGCAAAGCGAACAAGGGTTTAGTAAAACTATAGATAATGGAAAGAAAGCTACTACCAAACAATTGGAATATCATCCACCTCAAATACTTCAGTTTCTGAGAGAAAAAACATCCCCCAACTCATACTGTTTTTTCCATCACTTGAGTTTCCCATTTGGGTTTTCTCAAGGAGGTTTTTAACGAGGCGATAAAGGGAACAATTCAAGTCGAAGTACACGAGGGTAGGGCCGTGGTTACAATTTCATTAATCGACCTCTCAATACTCTCCAGGCCAACCAATGAAGGGACTAGACAGTCTGGGACTGGGGATGGAACGCCAGCCAATACCCAAGAATATGTAAATTTCTCCAAGTATGTAACCAAAGAAACAATGTCCAAGCAGAAGCTTTACACTTATCAGCACACCTTTTTTCGCTTTAAGGTTATGTTCGATTACGATCTAAAACAAACAAATACCGGCCCTCAATCGTGATTTATGAAAGGTTATGTTCGACCCCACTCAATACCTACCTGACCTCAACCGCGATTTAATGAAAGGTTATGTTCGAACTCGCTCGAACAAACACCTACCAGTCCTCGATCGCGATTTAAAGAAAGGTTGTGTTCGACCTCGCTCAAACAAACACATACCAGCCCTCGACCACGATTTAATGAAAGTTTATGTTCGAGGTTGATCGAAAAAATACCCACCATTCCTCAACCACGGTTTAATGAAAGTTTATGTTCTCTATCGCTCGAAAAAACACCTATCGGTCCTCGGTCACGATCTAACGAAAGGTTATGTTCGATTTCGGTCAAGAAAACACCTACCGGCCCTCTGTCGCGATTTAATGAAAGGTTATGTTCTACCTCGCTTGAACAAGTACCCATCGTTCATCGATCACTGATAACTAGGGATTATAGTTCATTTTACACTCCTTTTTACTTGAGTTTTGATTAAAAATGTATACAAAATAGTCCCAAAGGCTTACATGTTGTACTTGTTTGCAGGGTTTGGTAAAAAAGGTGACAATTAGTCAAAACCAGCTAAAAAAGTAGTGAAACATGCACAAGTACCAAGAACAAGTCCAAGCACTGTGCAACAGATCCACTGCGGCCGCAAACCATTTAGTGCGGTCCGCAGTGAGGAGATTCAGAGAGGTGCATATTTTGGAAACTCAAGCACTGCGGCCCCAAAGCATTTTGTGCGGACCGCAATGGACTCACCGAGGCCACAATCGAGTTTGTGCAGTCAGCAAGGATGGGGTTCAGAGAGTTGGGAGTTTGGAGGTTAATGACAATGCGGTCCGCGGTCCTTTTTGTGCGGACCGCAGTAGAAGCCACTGCGGCCGCGGTGCATTTTATGCGGCCCGTGGTGGCGAAGTTCAGAGAGCAGAGTTTGAAGACAAAAAGCCTCACCGTGACCTCACTCCATTTCTTGCGGTCCGCGGTACCTCCGCAGGGGTATTTTTGTCTAGAAAATTCGGCCTAGTATAAATAATCTCTTTTCTCATTTTTAGGTCATCTGGGGTACTCTAACTTTCAGGAGAGCTCGTGAACGGCTGTATTAGACTATTTTGAGTAATTTTATAGATGGTTTATCATTGAATCTTCAATTATTAGCTTGTAATTAAATCTTATGGGTTATTCTTCATCTATTTCTTTGTTTTCTTTCATTATTATGAGTAGCTAGACCCATTATCTAGGGTTGTGGCTCAACCCTAGTGTGGGTATTTGATGGGTCTTTTGATTTAAAGCTTAGATGTTTATGGGTAGTTGATATTTGGACTGATTTGTGTTTTCCATGTTAGATTAGTGGTTGCAAACACTAATTTGTGCCTATTTGACTTGGGTTCTTCTTGAGAAAGAAAACTTGAGTCTAAGAAAATCAGTCCAACAAGGAATTAGGGCGTAATCAAGAGATTGATAGTCCTAATTAAAGGGTTTAACCTAGAGATAAAAATACCCAACTTGAGCCTTTATTGCTTGCACAATTTTGACACCCAATTGGTCTTGAGGGAGTCAATTAGGGCAAAGTCACTCAAGCTACTGAGAGGTATAGAGTTAGTAATTTCGTGCATTGGCTATAACACAATCCCCAACATAACGTCTTTGCCTTAGGCTTTACATCCCGTCAAGCATTCACTTAGGAGAAAGTCACAACCCTAGTCCCTTTATCTATTGAGAAAACATCCAAAAAGATATTAGTTAGCTAGTTCGTAATTTCAAATAGACAAAACCGTAGTTTAATCACCAAACCATTTGATAAGAAGTGCAATTGAGAACACAACGTGCTACTAGATCACTTAGACACTCAACTCCAATATATATAGCTCCCTGTGGAAATCGATCCCGGCCCTTCGGGTAAAAGATGCATTGACCCCCGTACTTGATACTCTTTAGTGGTATAGGCGCGGGCCGATCAGTCACATCCCAGCAAAGAAACAAAAATATACATAAGTACAGAAAATATACCACGGGAAGAGAAGAAGATGCAAGGAAAAACTTTGATATTTCACATACTTAAACTGTTTACAATAGGCTCGTGAATACGCCGACACAAAATATACAATAAACCAAAAGATAAAACTACTGGCCACCACCATCACGGCCTTCAACATCCTCGCTGACTTGGCCCACAACAACGTCGCCACCCTGACCATCAACACCTTAGCCATCGCCATCTTCGCCCTCATTCTATGCAGCATCATACCAGACATTCTCCTTGAGTCGGTCTACACCCTCGTCCCTCGTTCTCACTAGCCTCAAGCGTAGCGGGATCATACCCACAAGCGACCCGAGATTCACGATTCTTAACACGAGCATCTTCGAGGGAAGCCTCAGAAATGGATCTCGCCGCATGCGAATCTCAAAATGCATCTAACTGGGCCTCATCATGATTCTACTCTTCATACAACTCTCGAGGAACATTAGGAAAATATGAAGTACGGGAAGAAGACAGTTGCACCATTAATCGGGCCTTCTTATCTTGAAGAGAAGCAACTCGGTCGTAGAGTTCAGAAGTCTCCTTCTCCAACTCTCCAATCCTCTCATCGAGCTACTTTTCTTAACATTTTTCCGCTTCTAAGTCATTTTCTCGCTCAGAACGCAGAGTACAAATCACCACCGCAAGAGACTTCGCCTTCCTCGAAGCCTCCGACCAAGCGGACTCCGCATTCTCTAGATCCTCTACCTTTTCGGCGACCTTACCACTTAAAGCCTCCGCCCTAAATTAACACTCCTCAAGCTAGGCACGCAGCAAAACCACTTGAGCTTGGAGATCACTGCATTGGGCTTCGACCCCTTTGCTGAGCTCAAGTTTTTCCTCTTTGATCATCAACGTCCCCTCTAGGACGCTGCACTTCCCCACCATCCGCACCAGCTTCTTGTCCCTGGCTTTCAATTCCTCCCTTAGTTGGCGCACATTGCCGCACTCACGAAGCTGACATCGAAGCTCCCGACACTTCTCAAAGACTTTGAAGTACTTGTACTTCAACTTTACATAGATGTCTTTACACCTCTCCTCCCTACGAGCACTCTCAATTTCTAAGATGACCGTCTATAAAGCGAACAAAAGAGGTTAGAGACTGTGAAAGAACAAAATCAAAGGAAAAACAACTAACATCGAATGTACTTACCCGAAGGGCGAGGCCAATAATGTAATTTGACAGGTTGATGTGGTTCATATCCTTGAGGGTCGTACCCTTGAGGGATAAGGGAATGTATAATCTGCTTGGTATTCATGAGAAGATTACGGTCCATCGGGATCGTAATAGTCCTCGACCCCCTCTCCAAGCTCACTTCAAGCTGAGTTAGCCCCTCGTCGATCATCCTCAACTCATTTGCATCCATGTCGGAATCACATCAGAGATCCTCCTCAACTGCAACCTTACTTCTATCATTATTCAAAGAAGGTACGTCAGTCGTAACACCGGAACATGAGGCCTCTTCGCATATTGGAAGAACAAGGCCGTCATGGCTCACCATGCCTTCGACCATAGCCTCCTCAGGTCGTATATCCATATCCTCCAAACAAATAAACTCGGGACTATCCTCTTGTCTCTCCCTCATATACACTGTGGCCGTCTCTCGAAGGAAAAAGTCGTAGTCTCCCACATCGGTGGCCGCCGACCTCTCCCCCACGAACCTTCTCTTACGAGGCATCAAATCCCCCTATCCAGGAAATGGCTCTTCGTCCTCATCAATAAGATGACACAAGTTAGGAGCCAAGGTTTCTGCGGCCGAAGAAGGGATAGATCAGACATAGCCA
Source organism: Nicotiana undulata (assembly GCA_005239495.1). Lineage (NCBI taxonomy): Eukaryota > Viridiplantae > Streptophyta > Magnoliopsida > Solanales > Solanaceae > Nicotiana > Nicotiana undulata. The sequence goes on from ML246570.1 coordinate 117,529, forward strand.
CTAGAGGGACCGGGCACGAATAGAAGCGCAACCACAGTAAAAAAAGAGACGCGGGCACGCAGAAGCATCCGCAGTCGAAGAAGGGGTAGGAGCCGAAGACATAAAATCTTCCCTCTTTCGCAACGAGGGTGGGGGATCTTTCGACCACTTAGAAGATCCCCTGGCCGAAGCTAGGAAAAATACAAGGAAATGGGAAGGTCAACAAAGGTAAACAAAAAGAAAAAGAACTAAGACACCGGTGATAAAAGGAACTTACCAGTCGAAGAGAGAACAAGCCCAAACTTCTTGAAGAAACCTGACCACTCTCGGATCCCTATGTCGTGAGGGATGAGTCGACCAACCTAGTAAAAAATGTCTTTGTCCAAATTAGGAGGCGAGGTTTCTCCTATACAAGAAAAGGAGAAGAGGTAAAATACCACGATCAAGCACGAGAGAAAAATCAGATACCTATAAATAAGGAAATTATGTATTTACGAGCACAATTTGAGGCCTCAGGAAAACCGTCAATGTTGGCCACCACGTCCTCGGTTCTGACAAAAAAGAAGTTGAACCAGAATTGGTGGTTGGCTTTGTCATCCATCTTCACCACCAAGCCATTTTCTCTTCGGTGGATAATATTCGATATCGTCCAAGCCACACCTCTATTTGAGGTTGTGAAACGATCTGAGCAATAATAGTACCCAACAAGGAGTCGGGGTCGATTTTCCACATGGAGCTATGAATGGGACTTAGGAGTATTTATTCGAGTGAATGAGCTTGAATTATATCGTATTACACTTCCACAAAAGTTGATTTGTTTCTAAATCTATTTTAAACTAAGGATGACAACTAAGAATTAAAACTAGTAAATTGTTTTTGTTTGTTTTTCAAATGGTAAAAGGACCTAGGGCTATGACCTTGAACTAGGTGTTCGCTTAGTGGGTTGTAAGCCTTAAATCTTGTTTTATTGGCCGGGATGGATTATAGCTATCAATACTCAAGTACCCACTCAATACCTCTCGGTTAGAGAGTGATTTTTCCCAGTTTGGCTTTCTCAAATCCAAAGGGGTATTGAACAAAGCAGTTGATAATAAGCTCATGTCAGGTTTTACTATATCTAGATTCAACCCTTTAATTGGGTTTATCAATCTCTTGATTGACCCAGTTTCTTTCTAGCCAAGTTTTCCTAGACTAAGTATCTCTTTCTCAAGAAGAGATCAAGTCAATTAGGCATGAAATAATATTTGAAACCATTAAATATTCAATTAAAAGCAAGAACATGGCTAGATAATCAACACCCAACCATAGACAAGCAATAAATCAAACATCCATTAAGTTTACACACTAGGTTTGGTCACAACCCTAGTGAAAATCTAGCTACTCATGCTTAAGTTAGAAGATAAAGAAGAAGAACTGATAATCAAACCCATATTAATTATTGAAATGATAAAATTAATATTCAAAAAGCTCAAAATGGCTACAATAACTAAAAGTAGCAAAGTAAATAGCTGCTGATGTCAAAACGTAGAAAAGTTGATCTAAAAAAATGATACTATTCTATTTATATATTGCTGGAATTTTCGGACAAAATTGCCCTCTTTAGAGGTTCTGCGGCTGCACAATTTCATGTGCGCTATGCACTTCTCTTGGCTTGGCAGGATTGGACGTTTGCGACCGCACAATTCTAAATCGCTATTGCATGTCTCTATTTCTGCAGTCCGCACATTTCTGAGTGTGGCCGCACTTGGCTCTTTTGCGAACCACATAAGTGCAACTTCGGCCACATAGCTGATCTTTTGCGGCCACACAGTAATTGTGTGGTCCACATTTATTTGTAACAATCCATGTTCTGCGAACCTTCAACCTTGCCTTGTTTCTGCGACCGCACTTCTCACAAGTCTTCTGCTAGATTTGCTTCACAATATGCGGCCACATATGATAATCTGCGGTCTGCACTTTAGAGCTTTTGTGCTTGTTTTTGTCCTTGGTTCAAATTAATCCTTCTTGAGTCGGATTTCATATTTGAGGCTCATTTTCCACTATTCCTACAATTAAGCATATTTTATCAGTTTTCATGAACATAATTAAACGCTTTTGGACTAAAACGAAAGTAAAAAGGTGCTAATAAGTAGTCAAAATCCCCACTCATCAGCTCCCCCAAACTTAAGCTTTTGCTTGTCCTCAAGCAATTAAAGCAATTCTCACTTCCCCAAGTTAAGAGCTATTCCAGGCAATTAAAAATGCATCAATCACAACTCAATTGGGTCCAACAATTTCCCAAACGCGCAAGAATTATTAACAAGGCATAGGATTGAAATTTTAAGCACAAATAGTTCTCATGTGACACTATAGAATCAAATGTTGACTTAATTCATCAAGGAAGCTCTCTCTTTCATGTATGTCCTTGTGTATCCCAAACTCCTCCTCTTCTACTCTCTGTTTGCACCTCATTTAAGAATGTAGCACTCAATTCAAAGATTCATGAAAGTTTCACTCATCTCTCTCAAAAGAATGTTGTAAGTACGACTTTAAGTACCATAGGCTTTCCCCTCATGTAAATCACCACTAATGTAAGCTCACTCGGCTTGAAATCACGTAGGGCTTTTTCGGAATGTAATGAAGGCTTTTGGACTACGGTTGGATATACTATGATAGAACGGGTTCATATTTCCTTAAGCACTCCATCTTCTCTTATCGGATCATGCTTTGCCACTTTTTGAGGCATTTTCTTTTCCATAAGGGGATTAGAGAGACTTAGCATCACTCTTTCTTGGTTATGATATTCATTTCCTTCTTCTTTGTTTCTCCATGCATTGCATCATTACCATTCTTTGAAATCCCTTTCACTTTTTAACTTGTTCACTTTCTTTTTGTTCTTCTTTCTTTTTCTTGGCTTTCCTTTTCTTCATTTCCTTTATCTATTTGTGCCTTGATACCCTTTTCAAACTCCTCATCTCCCCCCAAACTTATGTTTCTATCCAATTGTTTCACAAGAGTGTTAAGGAAAGCTCGGGTACCAAAAGAGGGTCACGACAGAACAGTTAAAGGCCTTGTAACATCGTGATCAAATGAAAAAGGTTTTAGGCTCAAATGGGTTGAATATGGATAACAACATTGGTGGTTCATGGATTTCAAGCGGGTCAAGGAGAGCCTAAAATCACTTCTCAAGCCAAGCAAAACTTAAAATTTCGCCTAGAAACACATTCGGGGCAAGTTCTAGATTGGATAGTTAAAAACATCTTACGTCTCACACAACTGGATTGTTAAAAAGGATAGAGTCGAGGTCCCACAACGACCATATTCAACATTGAAAATCACTATAGCTCAACTAAACCACTCGTTGATTGCCTAAGTCAACGCAAGAGTCACAAGGTCACTAACTAGAGCTACTTCTTTCTAGAAAAAAAATGTTTTTAACCATAAGCATGTAGTTAAGTGTGTTGGTACCAAGTGAAGCATGTTTGACTCTTTTATTCATTACTATTACTATTCTTACCTAAACACCAAAAACGAACTCAATCCCTTAAGAAGGTTGTCACGCCATCCATCGTTGGAAAGAATTACCCGATTCACACAAAAACTACCTTTGGAAAGAACCATGGCATTAAGAAAACCACAAGCTTATTGACCACTAAAAACATAAAAGGAAATTACAAAATTATAAAGAAGCTATTAGGCTAATCAAGAAGTTACTAAATTTAACATAGACTAATAAGAAAACAAAATAAAGAAGTTACAAAGTAGCTATGGTCTAACGACCCCCTAACCTAGGTTGGGGCGAAAACTCCAAAATCCGACTAGAGGGACTGAGAAATTAATTGTGTACAAAACGTATCTTCAAGCTTTACCTTATTCTGATCGTTTAGAGGGCGATCACGAGGTCTCTGAATGAAGTCCTACTTTTCTTTCGGAGGTGCTGACCTGCAGCGAGGCAAAGAAAGCTACTAAAAACATAAATGAATGTACATAATGAGAGGGGAAAGGAGAGAATATATACATCAATAGAGAAAGAGGGAAGAATATATACATAAATAAATGGAGAAAAAGAAAATGTTATCAGTTATTAAAAAACCAAGTGTCAAATCATCCAAATACCAAATAAACTCCACCCCCTCGAATAAGCATAAGCATTGTCCCCAATGCTTAATGTATACGGCTAAAATCAGAGAGTCCGATTTTGTGATTATTATGGCATTCCATATCCCATCTTCAGGAGGCTTGAGGCACAACTCGAGGTTCGACCCCGATGGATCACATCATTGATTCCCTATGCTCGACCCTGGGGCGGTGTAAATCGACGACTATCATGGACAAGAGGGAAGTTCCCAAAAGGCACGTGGTTAGAGCTGACTAGGTCTGCAAGAATATTACAAGTCCGTATCGTGACATTAAATAGTTGTACCAGCTACATATATTTGTAATAAATGCATATGTACTATGTTAAGATTCCCCCTCCTATATAAAGGGGGCCCTTATAATTTATTGCACACATGATATTCAATACAAAAAACAAGAACATTCTCTGCTCTCTAACTCAAACATACTTTACTATCTCTCTATTGATTTGTTGCTTGCATTTATTGTATTTCGTTGATTGTTCTTCATTTATTACTCATCAATGATCATAAAGAGCCATCTTAGAGGACCTTAGAACTATTAGTTCTTCATCTACCATCCCAGTCAAGAACATTAGCTCGACCTCGAGGCCCGACTTAGGCCACCTCGAGACCCCGATCTCGCCACTGCTCGATTTTCTTAACCTATTACCTTTTGTTCTCATCTCATTTTCCTAACTCACACTTAGCATCTATTGCCTAACAACAAGTATTAAAATAAATCACGTACTTTTAGAACCACACAATAAAATTTAATTGTAATTACCATTTTCAAGGTAAATAGTTTGGTGCCCACCGTGGGATCAATGTAAACAATTTGGCGTCCACCGTGGGGCTAAAAATAATAGTGGTTGTTTTAGTGCTGGTTTACTGAAAAAACACAAGTGAATGCACATGAAAACACCGGCTCTGAGGACCATGGAGAGAATGGTGTAGCTATTTTAGGCGCCGGTGTACCACTACGAAACCCCGAGGACAAACCAAAGCCAATCCTAGTGGACGTGGGCTAGCGCAACGCCCAACACGTTGATATAAGCTCCCACACTGACGGGGGTATACGCCGAGAAAACCAACAGGAAGCTCCGAAAACTCCGGCTCGGGAGGAAAGGGAGGTTAGCCTTCACGTCATTTTTGAAATGTTGCAGGCACAATTGTTGGTGCTTGCTCATTTATAAAGGCACATGTCGGCGCCATCAAGGTTGCCATAAGAAAATCTGACGTCTTCAAAATCAAGCAGAGAGAAAACGAGATGCTACGGGAGTTCGTATCTCGTTTTCAAATGGAGCGAATGGAATTAACACCGGTCTCCGATGACTAGGCAGTCCAGGCCTTCACTCAAGGTTTGAATGAACGGAGCTCGGTAGCTTCGAAGCAGTTAAAACAGAACTTGGTTGAATATACCGACGTAACTTGGGTGGACGTCCACAACTGTTATCAGTAAAAGATCAGGGTCGAGGACGATCAACTGGGAGCCCCCTAGGGCTCAGTATATCCTAGCAGGCTCTTGGCGAAGGAACCAAGGCAAAACAAGGAAAGGTACCAACCATACACCGAAGATCGAAGAAACACCCCAAGGCGCAACATACCTCGAAACGACCGAAGGACAGATCGAGGTCAGAATCCTCGGGGCTCGTGAGCAGAGCCGGTTTTGACAGACACACAGGAACGGTGGAGGCACCCCGGCTATTAGAGTACAACTTCAACATTGATATGTAACCCCGTACTATCATATCCTTCATAAAGGAACCCTAACTTGATATGCGAGTTTCACGGCACACACAGTCATATGACCGAAGATTGCAGATAGCTCCGAGAAGAAGTAGCCTGACTAATTAGCCAAGGGCACCTACGAGAGTTCCTCAACGACCGAGCTAAACCAATTTTGGGAAAGAGAGGCGAATAAGAAACATGAAACAGAAGAGCCACAACACGTCATCCACATGATCATTTGAAGAATCGACGTCCCACAGGAACCCATTGTCAAATGAAAAAAATTATCCAAGCGAACTCGAGGTTACATACCCGAGAATCTCTCACATTCAGCGAAGAGGACGTCGAGACCCTATCTCGGCCTCATAACGACGCATTGGTAATTTCTTTCCTTGTGAATAAATTTCAAATTAAACGTGTGCTTGTGGATCTAGGTAGCTCGGCCAACATAATCAGTTCGAGGGTGGTGGGGCAGCTTAGAATGCTGAACCAGATCGTGCCCGCCTCTAGAGTCCTCAACGGATTCAATATGGCGAGCGACACAACAAAAAGGGAGATCATCCTCCCGGTCAACGTGGCTAGCAAAACCCAAGATACCAAGTTTCACGTCATCGAAGGAGACATGAGGTACAGTGCCTTGCTCGGAATGAAAAGGATACACCGCATGAGAGTGGTACCGTCAACCTTTCATCAAATAATGAAGTTTCTAACGAAGTACGAAAAAAATGGTATACGAAGAGCAGCATGCAGCAAGAGAGATGTTCGCAGTGCACGACAAGGCACCGACATCGACACCTTCTACATCGAAGGAGCCAAAGGATAAGCAAACATCCAAGTAGTAATCACAAGCTACATTCTCGGCTGCACCCGAATGAATGTTTTAAGGACCGTACCACGTCCTCGGTACAAGCAGTTGAAACATATTGAGGCTCAAACGCTATCACTGCTAATGTATAATCGTCTCTCTTTTTATTTACATTTTACTCTAACCTATGTGCAGGTGTCCGACTAAAAGAATCGAAGCACCTTCCAGCTCGAAGACCTTAGGTTTTAAAGCATGCGTTGTGCTTTTTTCCCTTAGATCGGATTTTATCCCAAATGGGTTTTACCGACGAGGTTTTTAACGAGGAAACACCTATATGCTACCCAAGGAGGACTCAAGGAGTATTCAAGGCTTCTCTTCAATCAACCTCAAATACTGGGGGGGGGGGGGGGGGGGGGGGGGGGGGGAGGGGGAATCCCCCCGGGATATCACATCCTCGGAGATATCGAAATGAGCCAAAGAGGGTCTTGATAGGAGAATGATTTATCGGGACAAACGGTCAAACAAACAGTTTCCGCATAGAATAACCGAACCCTCGACGGAGAAAACAAAGTATACTTGTACCAATTAATCAGAGGAGTATCTTCTATCTCCAAAAGCTTTGCGTTTTCAAAAACGTTTGTTATTTTCAAAAGAAGTGGCTCAAAGGCTACAAATTCTTAAACACTCCCGAGCACTCGGGGACTACTATCAATAGTCAGCTCGTTGAGCGTCCAAAAACTCTAGGCCGTAAGACCTCAGGGCCGGAAACTTCAAGCTCATAAGCCCTCAATGAGGCAACATCAAGTCTACAAAGAACGACTCCAGAGCCAAAAAGTTTTGATGTCTCGGGGACTGTTGTCGACTATCACCCCATCGAGCTATCAAAATTTTGAGGCCATAAGACCTCAGGGCCGGCAACTTCGAGCCCGAAAGACCTCATGAGGCACCGATGTAAGCCCCCCATGAGGCAATATAAAAAATATAAGACCTCAAGTGAGGCATGAATTATAATTGTACCAAGTAACCAAAGAATCTATAAGACCTCAAGCAAGGCATGAATTACACTTGTACCATGTAACCAAAGAATCCGTAAGACCTCAAGTAAGGCATATCCAAATTTATAAGACCTTACAAAAGGCATAATCCCGATCTAAAAATCAAGGCTATATATTCAAACTTGTAAGACCCCTAAAAAGGCATACCCTCGATATAGACGGCGAGGCTACCTCACTCGGGGACTGAAAGGCTACGACCATACACAATGACTATGGTCATAAGGCTACGGTCAAACACAATTACTATGGTCAAAAGGCTATGACCAAACACAAGGACTACAGTCATAAGGCTACTGTCAAACACAATGACTACGGTCAAAAGGCTACGGCCAAACAAAATGACTATGGTCATAAGGCTCCGGCCAAACTAACGCGACTCGGGGACGCCCGACAATCGCCATAAAATCACACGCCTTCAAATACTTCAAAAATAATTCAAAAAGAACCTGTTAATCAGGCTACCCTCGGCATAAGCAAAAGAGCTTCGATCATGTCATATCCAAACAATGAAAAGGCTTCCATCAAGCAAAACCTCTTGAGGCGCTCATTTATCATCACATAACGACTCACAATCGAGGTTCTTATCGAGCCGTCGAAGAGTCAGACGAACACAAAACTTCAAAAAGTCTTTAACGAGGGAAAACTAAAGCCTATATTAGAGGTCATACCGACCAAATGTGTAAGAGCCTAAGGGCCAGCTTAAAAGAGCCTCAGATCCGATTATAGGTTGTGCCGACCAATGCGTAAGAGCCTAAGGGCCAACTTAAAAGAGCCTCAGGGCCGATTTGAGGTCGTACCGACCCAATACGTAAGAGCCTAAGGGCCAGCTTGAAATAGCCTCAGGTCCGATTAGAGGTCGTACCGACCCCATGCGTAAGATCCTAAGCTCCAGCTTAAAGAGCCCCAGGGCCAATTCAAAAACCTAAGTGACGCTGAGTTCAAGTCGAAACCCGACTCGAGGACTGAGCCCTGAACGGTTAACTAAAAGTGCCTAAGGGCAAATACGTAAGAGCCTACGGGCCAACCTAAAACGCCTAAGGGCCAATGTGTAGGAGCCTATGGGCCAACAAAAAATGCCTAAGGGAAAATGCATTAGAGCTTATGGGCCAGCCTAGCAAGCCTCAGGGCCGATATGCAAACCTAAGGTTTTTTTTACCTCAAAGTCCAATTCATTGGACTAGTTATCGACAATCGAAATTCAAAACAAAAAAGGAGGATAGATACAAGCAGATTGGAAGTATCAAAGGATTTTTTATATATACGTATTACAAATATACATTCACAATGATCCCATAGGGAGTCTTATATAAAGCAGAAAAGGAAAGCCTAGTCTACTTTCCCCTCGAGGACTGCGGCTCCATCAGCCTCTTTCTCATTATCTTTGGCATCGGATACAAGGAATTTGGCATCATATTCATCCACCTTGGCCTGCTCTATCTCTTCCTAAAGGTTTAAGCCCCTAGCGTGGATCTCCTTGAGGGTTTCCCCCCGGGATATGCATCAAACATATTCATTGCTCCTGCTCTCCCGATCAGAATCCCCTCTCAACTCAGCTCGAGCATCGGCAGCGTCTCTTAAATATATGGCCACTTTCTAATCGGCTTTAGCTTGAACCTCTTCAGCTTCATCCCGAGCATCCACGACCTCGACCTTCATCTTTAAAAGATCGATCTCGAGCCTTACAATCCTGCTCGTCTAGACCGAGTTGTTTTCACGAGCATTCCGAAGTTGTACCTTGAGGGAAGAAGCCTTGGACGAAGCATTCTTCTTGGCCGCTACACAAGCATCTATCTGAGCCCTTAGCTCATTGCACTCATAATTGGCCTGATCAACTTGGCCCCAAAGGCGTTTCAAGTCCTCCGTCTTTCTCTGCAACTGAAATATCAAAATATTAATCTCCGAAGATAGGAGAAGAAACGTGCATGTCCTCAAAACAAAGGTTACCTGTCCCTCGAGGCAGCCTTCGTAGCTCTGGCTTCGATCCATTTCATAGCAAAAGTGTATAAACTCTGTCTCTCTTTTATCACATAGAAGCTTGAGGGTTTTCTCCCTGTCCAAGGCTTTTCGCAGCTTAGTCTCATAGCGAAGAACTCGTACTTAAGTTTGTCAAAGGCCTATGAAAAAGGAACTTCAATTTAGAAGAACAAAGTTACAAGGCTTAAAGACCAAAGATTTATCGAAGCTTACCGAAGAATAGAACCACTGATCCTCCTCGAGAGCCTAGCGATCATCTCCTAATATGGCCTCCTTGACACTAGTTGAACCATCTCGAGAGGGGACATGATTATTCAGGACTCCGCTCCCTTCAGGCGTCACTCAGCCCCGAACGTTAGCGACAAAAGATCCTTATCCCTCGAAGTACCTTCGACAGGGGAAGACGACGGTGGCAAGGGAGGAACCACTCCGCTCCCATTTGTTGCATCAATGCTCGCACGACGGCCAATGTATACATGATCTACTTCTACGGTTGCATCTCATTTATGCCTCTGGAAGGCCTTGCCTCACTATGAATCTCCTCGCCAACCGAGGACTCCTTACGTTTGTTATCATTTTTCGGCCCCAAAGCTGACGATCCTTCCTCCTCCCCGAGAGGGAAGGGTCTCATCTCGGATAATTCCACAATGCTTGCAGTAAGGAAGTTAGGAAACACAAAGGGAAATGTTCCTTAAAGGAAACACACGACACTTACCATGGTGCTTTCCCTCCCATCTACCCTTCGACAAGTCTCGCCACTAACGCTCATCATATGTCGAGAAAGCTGCCAGTTTTCGAGTCTAATCCTCTAGATCAGGGACCTCATGTGGCAGCCACGGTATTGCTGCGGAAAGGGAAAGAAAGCATCTTTACGGAGTCTGCCTCCACTAAGAACGAAGATGATAAAAACACAAGCATAGCAGTTACGTGTGAAATTCCATATCTCAAGAAATTGTAGGAATTCTATGGGGATGATATCAACCGTCCGCACTCGGACAAATCGAACCATCCACCCTCGGTCCCCATCTTCTTCATCACTGGCAACAAAGGGATGGGTGGATCGACGTCGTAGAGTAATCATGCCCCAATAGTGCAAGGGCCGGTACAATCTGATGAGATGGCTGAGGGTGAACTCGAGCCTGGCTTTCTCCGCAAAGAACCTTATCATCAATACTATCCTCCAAAACGACGGGTGAACATGTGCTAGGGTGACCCGATATCTCCGACAAAGCTCGAGCACGACTCTGTCGATAGGGACAAATGTAAAGGGGTACGTGTATATACTATTGATTGCTTAGAGTAATCTTAGTACAATATTTTTGTGAAAGGTTTTAAGGGTTAAAGGGCACTAGGGAAGTGACTTCCACCTAGGTGAGTATCTAATGGGTATCGAGAATCTTGGACAAGCTTGTTATGATTGGTGTCGTCATATAACCATCAGACGTAAGTGCTCACTCTATACCTCTCGGTTGTTTGAGTGACCTTACCCGATTTGGCTTTCTCAAGCCCAAATGGGTGTTCATGCAACACAAGTGAAATTGGCTCAAGTCAGATTTTATTATCTCTAGGTTTAACCCTTTAATTGGGGCTATCAATATCTTGAGTTCACCCCTATTTCTTGTTAGCCTAATTTCCCTAGACTTATTCCCTATCTCTCAAGAAGAGCCTAAGTCATAGAGGCACGAATCAGTGTTTGTAACCACCAATTCTACAATTAAAGCATGAATTAAGCTAAATATCACTAACCAATAAACAATTAATCCCTAAAATTAAAGACCCATTAAATACCTACACTAGGGTTGGGTCACAACCCTAGCTGTGGGGTCTATCTACTCATGATAATAGCAGAAATCAAAGATAAAGATGAAATATAAACCATGATATTCAAATACAAGATGAAAATCTAAAGAGTGAAGATAAATCTACTCTAAAATTACTCAAGAAGGTAAAACCCAGTTGTTCACGTGCTTTCTCAAACAAAACTCGACCAAAAATGTCAAAAAGGTCTATTTATGCACAACTGAAATTATCGGACAAAAATGCCCCTGCGAAGGATTCGCGGACGCGTAAATCAGACTGCATCCGTGCTTGAGCCTTTGCGGACGCGTAATAATGAATGCGTTCCGCATTTCTCCATATTTGGATCTAGACTGGGACTTGTTTTGCGGACAACGTAAAATCCACCGCGTCCGCGTGAGCTTAATTCTCGGCCGCGTAGTTTTGGACGTGGACCTCGTTCTTCAGTCAAGATTAACTTGCAGGGCCTCTGAACCTCATAGTACGCTCTCAGCGAAAATACCTTCGCGGTCGAGCTTTTCCATCGCAGTCAACGGTTAATCTTGTGCCCAAATTAGCCTCTCTGAATCTTACTTTCGCTGGCTGCGTATTTATGGCCGCCTCAGCGGTGATCCTTACGCGGCCGCGTATTTCTACCGCTTTTAGCGCTGCAGTTCCCAGCCTTGATTTGTGCAAGTTTGAATCCTTCTTGAGTTGATTATGGCTTCTTTGCCTCATTTTTACCAAACCTGCAAGCAAGCACATTAAGTTAGCTTTTGGGAATACCTTTACGCATTTTGACCCAAAATCTAAGAAAAAAGAGCAAATACTAGGCTAAAATCCCTAGTTATCAAATCGCCCAAACTTAAGCTTTTGCTTGTCCTCAAGCAAACAAGGTAATTCCCACCTCTACAAGAAATAAAAAGGAAAATTTCAGCTGTCCTAAGGTGACTTCATCAAGCATCAATTAGGACTAACAATTACCCTCAACACAAATGCATTATCAACAATATCATGCTATGACTTCTTGAGTTCCATAGTTCTAATGTAACACAAAAGTATCAAGAGTTGACTCAATTCATCAAGGAATCTCGCTCTTTCACGTAGGTCATTGTGGATCCCATACTCCTCCTCTTCTACTCTCCATTATCTAATCTCACCTTATAGAACATGACACTCAAAACAGGGATTGTAAAGAAGTGCGCTCATCACTCTCAAAAGAATGTCACAAGTCCGACTCTATGTACCATAAGCTTTCCCCTCATGTAAATCACCACTAATGTAAGCTCACTAAACTTGAAATCCTATAGGGCTTTAGCGGGATGTAATGAAAGCTTTTTGGATCAAGGTAGGACATAATGAACTATGATGATATCATCTTTCCTTAAGCACTCCATTTTCTCATTTAGGCTCATACTTTATTGACTCTTTGAGCCATTTTTTTCTTCCTTAGGGGAACTAGAGAGACACATTGTCACTCTTTCTTCTTCATGACGATCATTTTTCTCATTTTCTCGTCATTCCATGCCTTTCAACATTGTTTTCTTGAATCCTTTCAACCTTTACTTTCTTTTTGACATGCTACTTTTTGGCTTTTCATATTTTTCTTTGCCCTTTCCTTTTCATCAATTCTTTTTGTTCGTTGAACCTTTCATCACTTTGAAATTCCCCTTCTCTCCCCTTAACTTATGTTTTTGACTATTTTTCATCATGAATGCTAAGGAAAGATTGGGTGCCAAGAGAGGGTCATTATAAAACGGATGAGGGCTTGTAATGTGGTTATTGAATGAAAAAGGCTTAGGCTCAAAGGGGTGGACTAAGGATATCATAATGGTAGGCTAAGGAAATTTTCAAAGTTCAAATGGGACCAAGGAGAGCCTATAATCACTTCCCAAGTCAAGCTACACTTATAATTTTGCCTAGATAAACATTCAGGGCAAGTTCTAGACTTGTTGGCACGAGACTTGGGCTTGCAATTCAATACCTCACCTCTCAAGCTACCGGATTGTTAAAGAGAATAGAGTCGAGGGCCCACAACAACCCTAGCTAAGATTAAAGATCACAGATGGCTCACAGAAACCACTTGATGATAGTTTTAGTCAACTCAAGAGTCTAAAGGTCACAACTAGAGCTAATCTCGTCAACAAACTTGTCTCTAACCATGAGGTCGAAGGAAAATGTGTTAGTGCCAAGTGAAGCCTATTTGAGACACTTTTATTCATTAATACTATATATCAAGACAGATAGAAAAGTAGACTCAATCCCTTAGAAAGGTTGTTACGCCATCCATCGTTGGGAAGAGCCACCCGGCTCACATAATATCCACCTTTGGAAAGAATCGTGGCATTAACCAAAGGCTTATTGATCAAGAAAAAATGTAAAAAGAAGCTACAAATTCAAAAGGAAGCTACTAAAGGAAATAAAAAGCAAAGCTATTAAAGAAAATTACAAAAGAAATTATAAAGTAAAATACGAAAAGTAAAATGAATATGTACAAAAGGAAAGTGAAATGTATATACACAAAATGGGGATGAATATATACATGGAATGGTAAATTTATATACATAGCAAAAGTGAAAAATAATGAAAATGAAAATAACGATAAGTAAAAATAATGAAAAATAGTATCAGACTTATTACATGACAGTCATCAAAGTAATCAAAGTAATCAAATCAAAATAAGACCCCCCCTCCCCCCCAAATAGAAATTAGCATTGTCCTCAATGGTAAAAGCAAAAATAAGATCAGGGGAGGGATAAAGAGTAAAGAAAACTCCCTATGAGGTCTCTGTATGCATGGGATCATGTGCACTAGCTGGGTCCTCTGGCTGCATAGACTCATCACCTCTCTCCGGGTCCTGCAGCTGTATCTCCAAGTCCTCGGTCTGGGATACCACAAATCTTCTCACTGGCTCTCTGTCAGCCTCCTGCTCTGATGCATGTGTTGTCTGTGCTGCATGGATAGTCTCCTCCATAAGGAGGTCCAGAGGAATATCTCCGGCAGAAGTAAGCTTCTCCACCTCCTTCTTTAACATCTCTTGATGCTTCTTCACCTTCTTGACCTGTTTACCCAGCTCCTTGATCACCTTATCATGAGCACCCAAAGTCTCCAGAATTTTCTTTTGGTTGTCAAAGATCTTCTTCAGTGAATCCTCCACTAGCGGAGGCATCTAGAGCTGTGCTGGAGCTACCTGTGTTTTGACTGCACTGGATAAGGTAGATAGCTTTGATGTAGCTTCCTGCATCCAGTTATTGATGCTGGACAAAGTCTGATTAACCCTCAGTGCAGTATGAGCGTAAGCTGAGAAGAAAGGCACATATAATAGGGCAGAGACAGGTGGCCCTGAGGAAGAAGGTGGCATAGTAGCAGACAAACCTTCGGATGTGGAAGGATCGGACCCAGTGGTCACTACCCTTCGCTCTTCAGACTGGCCAGCGAAGGTAGTGGCTTTGCCTTTGGACTTGGGGTTGTGTGCTCCATGAAGGTTGTACCAAGAGAATGGTCTTTTTGGCTTCACCTTGATGTAAAAATCCCTCCCTTCTATCCCTTGGTCTTCTAAATACATGATGAGGAAATTGGGGTAGGGGTATAATCTTTCTTCCTTCCCGATAGCTTTGGTGATGATTCTGGCCATGATGTTTCCCACATTTATCGAGAATCCCGCCATGATAGAAGCCACAACTATTGCCCGGGAGACTTAGATATCACTATCATGTGTTGAGGGATCTATCCAGCTGCAAATAAAGGTGGTCCACCCTTTTTCTTCAAATCTCAGAGTGTTTCTAGTAATTAGGACCCCAGGTATAAGCCAAGCCAGTGTTGTCATAGGGATGGTTATCACCTCCGCAAGCCATGGATGGGCTACCTCATCTAATGTCACCTTCTCCAAGTACAGGGATTCGTCCACATCATCGAACCCAACATATGAATTCAGTGTCTTGCCATCAAATATGATCTTCCTGTTCCGTACCTTAGTCACATATGTGCCCTTTTTTATGTGGGCGACATTGGCGTAAAATTCTTTGACTAAGTACTCATTGGCCTCCGGTAGCTTGCTAGTAAAGAATTTCCCCCCTAATCTCTCATCAAACTTCTTCTTCACATTGGGATTGTGGGGTAAAAGATCTCTTTCTATGAAATCCCTCTCGAGCCTGAGCAACCTTTGAGGCTACCATTCTGATGTGTCGGAGAATTTCAGCACATTTAGTACCAATTGCTTAATTTTTGCTCGTTTTAAATGCAATTATCTTTTATACTTATGTAATTTTGATGTTTTGCAGTGCATGAGGCTTAAGGACCCCAAAACATGGAAATGAAATCAAAAAGGTGCAAAGGACAAGAAAAAGGCAAAATGCGATCGCAGAATTGACAGTGCGGACCGCAAATCCAACATGTGGACCGCATAATGCCCAGGGAGATCGCAAAGCCCAATAGATAATATTTCCAAATCCAAGTGAAAGAAATGCGGTCCATTATGCAACCGCATAACAGGTTTGCGGGCCGCATAATGGACCGCAAAACTCCCTAAAGAAGTTGTTGAGTTCAGAAATTCGATGCTACTATGCGGTAACATATCAACAATGCGGACCGCATAACCAGAATGCGACGACTTCTTGTAATCTAGGGTTCTGAACATGCGGTGGACTTGAAGGAAATGCGGATCGCATATCAGTTATGCGGCAGAAATGCGGTCGCATAGTTGACCTGGAGGGGCATTTTTGTCTGAAATTGGTCCCAAGTTTTAGCCCACTATAAATAGATTTATTGGGGGGTTTTGTGGGGGCATCTTGTCTGAGAAAAGAGCTACATTCCATACTTTGAATATTCCCATATTTTGAAAGCATTAAAAGTGAAGGATCTTGCACTTTGTAAGCTTTATGGCATTTAATATTGTTATCTTTTTGTATTTTAACATGTGTAGCTAAGTTTAAATACTAAGGTTGTGGACCCTAAATGGGTGTAATGTCATTAGGTGTTTAACATTGAATATAGGTATAATGGTTGGTTGATATTTATTTACTTCTCATTATTCATTTATTGTTGGTGCTTGCAAACATTAACAAGTGCCATTATATTCTTTCTTTACTTGGGAAAGTGAGTTAGGGTTTGGTAGAAGTAAATCTCAAAGACTCAAGGCTTTAAACCTTGTTTAATAGAATCACTTAGAAAAAGTGAGTTTTATTTGGCATAAATTGATTTCACTTAATTGGAACTCTTTTATATTTGGAAAAAATCATAAAGAGAAATACTACCCAATTATTGAAAAATATTGTGTAGTCACTTAGGAATCATTTGCATATAAAAAAGGACCTTCCATTAGAAATATATCATATTAACACCGATAGCATTACATTTCATTGAAGGGGACACAACCTTGGTTTAGTTAATCAAATTAATTACAACCTTATTCAATCATACTTGTTACTATTTCACAAAATTATAATCCAATCTATTACCATACTCTTGTTACTTTAACGGAATAGAAATACAATTTAAGTTAAGATTCACACTGTTCAAGTAAACTTTTCACGCCTATTCCCTGTGTGATTCAACCCCAACCTTGTTGGGTTACTATATTTGACATCGATCGCTTTACACTAATTTGAGGTGTAATTTGAGCGCATCAAATTTTGGCGTCGTTACCGGGGAATACGATTTTGAAATTACTAAATAGTGTGCACTTTACTTTACAGCTTTTATATTCCATCACACTTTGCTTGCTTTGCTTGGTGTGCCAGGTGAAAATGGCCGATGTCGAATATGATGAAGAGGGAAATGAATTTGCGAACATTGAGGAATATATTGATGACAACAACGTTATTCTCCCTCCATGGGTTGAAGCTTCCACATTCAAAGTGGAGCATCGATTAATTCTAATGCTTAAGGCAGAAGGATTATTCTGTAACTCCACCGATGATGACCCAACGAAACACCTTAGATATTTCTTGGGTATGTGCATCATGCACAAACAAAACAATATGACAGATGATGCCTTGAGATTGCGGGTATTCAAATATTCATTGACCGGAGAAGCAAGAAAGTGGATTCACAAACTACCTCGTCAATCTATAACTTCTTGGCTAGAACTTGTCCATGCCTTCTTGTCCAAGTGGTTCCCACAAAGAAAGAAGTCCGAGCTAAGAGACAAAATTTTCTTCTTCAAGAAACTACCGGGAGAACATCTACATGAAGCGTGGGATCGATTCAAGTTATACTTGGTGAGGTCGCCGAACCATGGTTTCCCCAATAATATTTTGATGGAGAAGTTCTACATGGGTTTGGATCCACTGTCTCAGTCCATCACTAAAAATGCAGCAGACGGTTCTTTCATGGACAAGACATTCCCCAGGATTACTCAAATTCTGGACAAAATGGCCAAACAAAATCAAGCATGGCACTCGGAAGATACTAGTGGTGGAATTTCCTATGGTACTCCCTCTCTTACCAACATGATCAAAGAGAATCAAGAGAGAGACCAATTGATTGACGGTATTTCCACTAACATTGATTTTCTTAAAAAGATGTTCACGAAAAATCAAACCAAGAAAGTAAATGTTGTGGAAGACATGCAACCAACGGGAAATCAAGATTTTGAAGAAGCTAACTATGTTCATAATCCTCAATGTGGGTATCGCTAACAAAACCAATGGAGGCCAAACTCGCAAGGGCAAGGCCAACAAAATTGGCTCAATGACCAAGGTGGGTCGAGTCAAGGTAATTGGAACAACAACAATAACAATTATGCCAACCGGAGTTCCAACCCCTATGTTCCACCGAAGGGGCAATATTACAAGGAGGGACCTTAAAATGAATCCAAGATGAAAGGATTGCTTCAGAATCAAGAGAGAGGTGAGGCTACAATGAAAAACATGTCCGAAATCATAGGGTCACATACCGACTCTATACAAATACTTGAGATGCAAATACGAGACTTGTCAAGAGAACAAAATCCCAAGCTCAAAGGTACTCTTCCAAGTGATACAATTGTCAACCCAAAGGGGAATGTGAGCGGTCCATCTTCTCATTTCATGGCTATTACTACTAGAAGCGGGAGAGTTCTTCAAGATGAAAGTGAACAAGTAGTTGAGATAGATGATCTTGAGCAAGAAGTGGAGGCACAAGTTGAGGTGCCGGTTGTTGTTGAAAGTGAGAAGCCCCCCCTCCCCAATAGGTGAAAATCCAAAACGCAATGCAAGGAGAGTTAAGGAAAAGGTGAAGGAGACCCCAAAATCTCCTCCACCGATTCCTCGACCTACTCCTCCATTCCCTCAAAGGCTTTCAAGAAGAGTAGATGATGGAAAGTTCGAGAAGTTCTATGATATTTTGAAGCAATTGTCGGTGAACATCCCTTCCTTGGAGGATTTCAAAGAGATGTCGGTATTCGCCAAGTACTTAAAGGACTTGATGACCAAGAAGAGATCTACAAAGAATGAAGTGGTGAATATGACTCACCGGGTTAGTTCTATTATTGCTACAACAACCGTTGAGAAGAAGGTAGACCCGAGAGCATTCACCATCCCAAGTACTATAGGGTTGAGGGATTTTGCAAGAGAACTTTGTGATAATGGATCTAGAATAAATTTGATGCCTCTTGATATTAACAAGAAAGCGGGATTGGGTTTTCCAAGACCTATGAGTATGATATTGCAAATGGACGGCCGTTAAATCAAGAGACCTGTGGGTATTGTTGATGATGTCTTGGTAAATGTGGGGAAGTTCCTTCTCCCGGCCGACTTTTTTATCCTTGATTGTGCGGTTGACAAGGAAATTCCTATCATATTGGGAAGACCATTCCTTGCTACGGGAAGAGATTTGATGGACTCAGAATGAAATAAAATCAAGTTCTGAGTGAATGATGAGGAAGTCACTTTCCAAGATAGTAAAGGTTTGAAGTTGTCGAATGCATATGAAGGGATCTCAGTCATAGATGTGGTTGATGAGGTCAAAGATGCTAGTGACGTGAAGATGGAGGAAGAATGCGTTGGTGAGGCCCTGGCGGCAATCTTGGTAAATTTTGATGGTGAAGACATGGAGGGGTATGTAGAAGCCATGAATGCATTGGAAGGACGTGGATCCTACACTTATGCACCAAATAATCTCTCTCTTGACTTAGATAATAGAGACATTGATGTTTTAGACGTCAATACCACACAAGAATATAGGTTAAAAGTGTGGTACCCAATTTTCGAGTGCTGTCTCACAAGAAGAACCCGGTTCTTCTTTGTGTTCCAACTTCTATTGGTGTGGAATAATAAAAGCAGTAAATTAAAAACACAGAGATTTTTACGTGGAAAACACCTGGCTCAAAAGGTAAAAAAACTACGACTTACTCCTCAGTAGGATTTGCTCAAACTCTTCACTAAAAACTCTGAGCCAAACGGACTTACAAAATAAAATCTTTTGTAATCCTAGGACTAACTCTAATCCCTTTGTATCAACTAGCCTCTAGCTAATTTCTACAAGCTTCAAGTTAACTCTAACTTGAACAATGTGTACCTATTACAATTTGCTTCTAAGAAAGCTGATAAGATACAATATTGAAACACCTACTACAATCAACTAGACTCAACACATCAATGATGAAACTGGTTCTTCTAGCTGAACTATAGCCTTTGTGTCGCACAATAAATCTACTTGCAAAAAAAACTCTGGGAATTTTGCTTTCAGATCTTGATTCACTTCAGTACTTGTGCGTCTCTCTCTCCAGCAGAAATACTTCGAGTATTTATAGAGTCAGTAGTTGAATTTGTCGATCAATTCTAGTTCAATTCTTCCTGGGAGAAAGAATTCGAATTAAAC